>JACCGJ010014704.1:0-121801 GCA_013407085.1 Atriophallophorus winterbourni
TTATTATTATCATTATTATTATTGTTAACATTGAAACAATGGGAAAGTAGTGAGCAGTTATACTGGGAAGCCACTTCTAAATATGACGGACCACGACGTTCAAACAAAAAATATTAAGCGATTCTCGGTCAAGCGCATCAGACACTCAAAATGACTAAAGTATTGTGTTGCTCACATCCCCCGCACTTACACATTACTAACGGTTTCTGGCTGTTTGCCGTCATCCGGCGGATACAAAGAGATTAGTTTTAGTGAGCCTTGAAACAGTGGATAAATGGTAAACAAAGTTATACTTGAATGCCACTGTTGTATAGGGTTCGTACAACCAACCACGATGCTCAAACACAGAATCACATAGTGATTCTTGGTCAAGCACTCGAGGCCCTCATGGATGACCAAAGTGATGTGTTGCTCACATCCCCCGCACTTACACACCACTAACGGTGTGTAGCTTCTATTCACCAGATTGGCACAACCAACAGCTGCATGAACGCTCCACACAGTGGATCGCTTAACTCAATTAAAATCATCAGTTTTCAAGTGCTCACGTCCCTTGTGCCAACACATCACAATCTGCATTAATTCCAAAGATTCATTAAACGCTTTCTTCGCCACCGGACGACATAATGGCATTCAGGGCTCTTATTGTTGTGCACCCGTTGGCTAACCAGACACATTGCTTACAAGCAGCGGTAACGAGCATACTTTTAAGCGGGCATTAAACGTTAAAAAAATAGACGAGCTCGTATGATAAGACGCTACTCTCACGCTCGAATTCGTGAGGCGAAGACAAATAGGTGCTTCACTTCCTGTGCCCATTTGACATGTATTTATGTACGATATTAAAAAGGTTCCAAGGTTGTCACAGCCGGGAGTGGCAGTGGGGATGAGCTCCCACTGTGTATAAAATGCTCCCATATGGCGTGCGTCTCAAACAGCCTCTGACAACCAAAGCCCAGCTCCTGGCCTGCACGTGGCGGAACTGCTTATACTGACAGGCGAAGAGGCGAAGGCGGATGACTGGCGCTTCAAAACCAGTTGGCTCCGGGCAGATGGAGCTCGTCAGCCTGGGAGGGCAGTCCGCCTAAGGGAAGGAAAACCCTGATTCCAAACCTCCGCTGCCTTGCGGTATACTCGATTGCGGGAAAGGCTTCGGGAGTGAACCCTGAGGAAAAATCCCTGCTGCCTAGCAGGTTGCAGCTGGTCGTGCGAAGGCTAGAGAGGCGTACTCGAACAATCGCCGAGGCACTTCAAGAGAGGCGCAAGAACCCTCAAAATCGTCACCGGCTTTCGCTAATGGAAAAAAAACCGCTGCCATGCGGGAAGACTTTTGAGTCAAAGGCTCCGGGTGGGGTCCCCTAAGCTAACCCCCTATATCGGCCTTGGCAACCGGGTAGTATGTCGCCTTCAACAAGAACCATGGAACCTACTTCAACTTCATCATGTACCCTCTTCATGGTTTACTTGTTGGCACATCGTCTGTAAAGACTTATGTAATAATAATAATAATATATTAAAAGACTGGATCGAGTCAAAGTGCCGCACAGTCAGAAACTGCACGTTGGCTAAGATACTGTCAGGTTGCCTAAACCAAGAAAGATGTAAGAAAGGGGAAATCGCAGTGAGACTCCAGCGCGTTTCCGCATGCAGCTCACTGCCGGTGGCAGTTCAAGTTAGCCCCATTGGCGCAGCGATAATATGTAGAGTATACTTGGAGAAATTGTACTCAAACTTGGTTAGTCATAATTCCTGATGAGTTTTAGCGACCCAGAGAAGGAACTTTGAAGCACTGGTAGGTTGAGTTTACGTTCAGATGATGTTTTATGTATGATATTACAAGTTTGGAGATAGGCAAAGTGCCGCACAGTCATAGACTGCATGTGGAATGAGATATAGTCAGGTGAACCAGGCCTAGACATATACGAAGGAAAGGAACAATAGCATTGAGACTCAAGCGTGTTTATGCGGAACAAGATTGGCAATCGTAAAACGAAAATCAAAGGCTGTGACACGAGAACACGGTAAACCACAGAAAAAGAAACAAACTCACCACAAGCTTTACGAGGCCATCAGAACCGAATACGGGATCGGATGCATTACCCGCAAAAACCAAATCGAATGTTTGACCATGTTCTAGTTTATGCACTCCGGGTTCCACGTGTGTGGTGAGGTTCCAGTGTAAGTTGTTCAACGGATAAATCAAAAAGTGTTCCGGACCAGGCGGGGACCTCGATACATCAGCACGATCATCCAGGTCATCGTAGTCGATCAGCTGATACAAGAAATAATAATAAAATTAAGGCACACGCAACATTGGTGAAACATCAAGGATTGACAGATACACACGGGGCTCGGGTAAGCACAGCACGACCCATCTGGAAAATAACAGAGCGAAAAACAAGTCTTTTGAATGCACGTTAGATGCAACTCGATCGTAAATGGCATATATTGAGCAAAGCGCCCGGAAGTTTGGACGCGTTAGCCTTGTACTTCGATATGCTACAGAACGAGTGTGCAATTGTACAGTACTTCTGAGCGGTGCAACTACAGCCGCGCTAAACTGATTAGCCACGGGTAGTGGGCTGCATGCTGAAAAACGTTGGAGTCTCATTACCATTTCCATTCCCCTCAAATATGCTGAGGGCTGGGCAACCTGACAGTATCTTAGCCCACGTGCAGTCTATGACCGGATTTAGGATTTTACTTTTTCATGGTTGCGTGGCAGTTAAGTATTCGGTACGTGCTACCGGTGTAATGCTGTGATGATGATAATGACAATCATGCACACATACATACATACATGCATACATACATACATACAGACAACCATACATACATACATACATACATACATACATACATACATACATACATACATACATACATACATACATACATACATACATACATACATACATACATACATACATACATACATACATACATATATATACATACAAATATACATACATACATACATACATGCTATTGCACCAAAAGCACAGGGTACGAGAAAAGAATGATTTCGTTTACTTTATCATGTACAATCACAAGGAAATGACCATGGACGATGTAATTCAAGTTTACATGTGAACGTTTAAGTGACTCCATCCGACGGATTAGCCAGCGCATGTATGTATGTATGAAAGCACAAGCCTGATCCAAGCAAAGTGCCGCACAGTCAGAGACTGCACGTGGGCTAAGATACTGTCAGGTTACCCAGGCCTAGACAGATGAGAAACAAAATAGAGATAGAGATGGTTGTGAGGCTCCAGCGTATTTCAGCATGCAGCTCACTACCGGTGGCCAATCAATTTAGCACGATGTTAGCCGCACAGCACAGAAATACTGCACGATTGCACATCCGTGCCAAGCCAGCGCATGGTTCAATCATGGAATTTTTTGAGTTTGCATGATATGATGTCAACTATCTTCAGTTGACAACACAACAAAGTGAACGGCAGTGGAGCTTTATACTGGGATCACGGCGAGGCTCGTAATTCTGAAATACATTCTGTCATTGGTGAAGTTCAAACGGGTGTTAAGGTAACTGTCGTTAGCACCTATCCTTTCGATCAAAGCTGTCTGTCCGGACATCGGGGGTAGTAATAACTTGCACTGTTAATTGAATTCATTGGATTATCAGCGTGGAGGGCACACACGGTAACACATCGAATTAGAATTAGTGAATGAACTATCGGGGGTGATCCATCACTTCCGTTTTAGCCGTACATCCAAGATAGCTGACTTTCAGATCATACGGGTGCTGGGATTAAGAGTCAATGTCCATGAGGTATGTATGTATGAAATCACAAGCCTGATTCAGGTAAAGTGCCAGGTAGTTATAGACTGCACGTGGACGAAGATACTGTCAGGTTGCCCAGGTCTCGACAGATACGAGAAAGGAAAATGAAGGTGGAGACAGTAAGACCAGGTGTGTAAGGGATGGCGATGTGAGTACCACATTATATGGTTTTTAAGAACACATTGGATTTCCATTGAGGTGACATTATTTTATCTGGAGGCATGAATGAGGTAGATAACATAGAGATTGAAAAGGAGACTTGAATGATATTTATATTCGTATAATCGATTCTAGCACGATGGTTCGATGTTCTTCAATTATTTGCATCGGATGGTTTTTGCACGGAGGTGCACAGCACAGCTAACATCATGTTTAATTGATTTGTCACCGGTAGTGAACTGCAGGCTGGAACACGCTGGAGTCTTACTGCCACTTCTATTCCTCATATCTGTCTAGGCCTGGGCAGCCTAAAAGTATCTTAGATGACTGTGTGACACTTAGCCTAGATCAGACTTGTGATTTCGTTGTCATCGACGCACTCAGTAGGTTAGATTCAAATACAAAAAACGGTAAACTACAAATCTCACCCTTGTTAAAACTGTTGCGTACGACTCGAGGATGTCGCGCAACTGGAATGCTTTCACAGGGGTTTCCGTGCTATTTGCAACAAGTTCCCAGTTAATGTCGATCGGAGCATCAGGGTCTGAACTGTATAAAGCAAGCACAGATGGAACAATCCGATCGGAAGCGGTGAGAAGAAAATGTGAGGAATAGTTTTCGTATCTGGCGGCCATGTGAAATACATTGAAGCTGCTGCAATCCTTCGTACAACCAGGGTTCAATTGAAAGGTGACCTAACGTTTGTTAGCGGTAGTTATAAACACAGACTTACATTAGGCAGTGAAGCAACGGAGAGTTTCGTAATGATGGCGAACAAAGTAAACACGGAAAACCACATTGCTGGATGATTGAAGCAAAGAAATAACATCACCACATGGCACAAAATAAAATGTCAAAAACATGACAGAATGGATATTATCACATGCAATTTTCGAAAATCGATTGGGTACGAGAAAAATTCTTAGAAAGTGTGAACGTTAGACTTAAATTCTTTAGAGCAAATCACGGCAAGTATCGTTAAAATCGGTGCAATATAAGTAATGGCAGGCACTGAAAGCACTGCAGTCGTAAGTAGAGTGGACCGAAGGCTGGCTTGCCGAAATACCTCCACGTGGTGCCAGCTGGGTGGGCTCGGTTCTCCGAGCTCAGCGAAAGGTACGGCGGTGGTGTCTGAGGGTGTGGTGGGTTTTCGCCTGGCAAGCGTTCTCCCTATAAAAAGCCACAAAAATCCAATGATGACATCACGACGCGGCGGATGTGACTCGCCGCTCCAAAAGTCACTGCCCCTTGTCCTATCCAAGGACATTGTATGGTGCACAGGCAAAAACTGAAGTCACCAACCTATCAACGGGGTTATCGGGCTCCGAACTGGAAATTCCCAGAAAAGGGCGTATGAACCGCTTCGTCGGTCACCGGCCACCGATAGGTGCGAACCTCTCTCGCTCCACTGCCTTGTGGGTAAAGGCTCGGGGTGGGACCCCCTAAACGAAATCTCCCCTACTTCGGTGTAGGCAACCGGGTAGTATCATGCCTACGTTCAACGATGCCGATGACAACGCTTTGTACCCCCTTCTCGCTTTGTACACCTCATTATTTATGTTGAACGGCACTATATCTGTATCAGATTGTGCAAATATAATAATAAATAATAAGTGGACCGAATATGTAATCGGTACCGTAAATAGATATGAACCATTATTTGGCTTCACTATGAACCTGTGTTCGTTCTCTTTCATCGCTGTACAGGTTTCCTATCCATTGTAAAATGGAAGAAGATACGAATCCAAAGACCTGTAGTGGATGAGTGGACGTGTATCGTAGAATAGCATCTGTATTAATTGGTTTCCAATAGACTGACGCTTTCACCTTCTTATCCAAAAATGAAGGAGTGCATGTGCCAGATTCTATCTCCTTTAGGACAATAATACTTGGTTCAAGCTCCTTCAAATAGTTAAAAATGCTTAAAACCGTTCAAAATTTATTATGGAGAATACGTAATCGACATAGTGCCATCATAACTTTGGATTTATCTCTTCATTGTTAAGGGAATTGCTTTCGAAGTGTAGATAATCGTCAGTACTATTGGTGAACTGGTTCCAAACCCTTCTGTTTTACTAAATACAAAGTGGTTGGGTTTTTAAACAATAAGATACGCCGTTTGAGTGTCCACTGGCTTATCGTTTAAATCTCAAAATGCAGGGTAATATTTTCAAACTTGTCTGGTCGCGTCGTCTACTCTGCCTTCACAAGGAACTCCCCGATTTCCTTCCATGGCTGAACGTCAGCAAAAAGCGGCACGTTTCAAGTATCTTGGCTCATTTCGCAATGGTTAGTTACGCTTCAGGATATGTCCGGAAACCGTGTTCAATGGCGGTCTTGCACTAAGCATCTTCTTGGAGTGTTTGCATAACCTTGTATGTTGTCAAGCGGAGTGGCGAGAAAAGCTTGTTATGATGCATTACAGTGAAAGCCGCAAGGAAGCTGCCGTGCTGATGTTGCTCTACTCGTTCACGAAACTTGTTTGAATGCATGTTCCATTCGAGGTGTAGGCACCTCTTCCCAGTCTGTTTGTGCTTACTCTTCTATAGAAGCCGTAGCAATTTAAGTCCCACCCTTCCCCATCTTTTAGTATTTTACTTTTTCATGGTTGTATGGCAGTTACGCATTCGGTACGTGCTACCGGTGTAATGCTGTTTGTGATGATGATGTGCGTCATTTATCACAGTCTCAAATAGACCGATCTTGACTGCCCATAGTTTGAAGGTTAGAAGGTAATCATTATACGCCATACGTCTGCGTTCTTTAGCTGTTCCTCCTAATGTAGTTAGATGTTTTGTTTTTTCCTGCATTGTTCTTATTTTAATCTACGCATTGCCTATAATAATTCTTGGTCTTTTTGAAAAGGATTTTTTAATGATCAGAAGAGGAATCTAATTAATTTCAAGATTGAGCTCTTTCTCTACCGAGTTAATTCGTGATATGATCGTCCTTTTTAACTTCGCGATCGACGATGTCCTGAGAAAAGCTTTAGCTGGCCTGGTGGGCACAGGTGTTGAACTTCTGCCGGGTGAGCGAGCGACCGATCTAGAGTATGCCTATGACATCGCACTTCTGGGAGATGACCCTCATATAATGCAACAAGCCCTGGACCGCCTGGCACTTGAAGCTTCAAGGTATGGCATGTGCTTTGCGCCTAACAAGTGTAAAACACTTACCCAGGATTGGAGCGGCTCTCTTCCAAACCTAACTGTGTGCGATGTCAATCTTGAATTGGTCGACAGCTTTGTTTACCTTGGCAGTTGTATCTCCGCTGGCGGTTGTGTCGAGGACGAGATCTCACATCGTGTTCGCAAAGCGGGTGCAGCGTTTGCTAACCTTCGCCACCTGTGGCGTCGACGCGATGTTTCACTCCATACTAAAGGCCGAGTGTACAACGCAGTGGTGCGTGCTACACTCCTTTATGGCTGCGAAACCTGGTCTATCCGAGCGGAAGATGTCCGTCGGCTTTCTGTTTTTGATACCCGTTGCCTGCGTAGAATTGCTCGCATTCGGTTGCAGCATCGTGTTACAAATATAGATGTCTGCAAGCGGGTGTTAGGACCAGGTGGCCACGGACTGAGGAAATGCTGATGCTTGCTCGCTTGCGATGGTTGGGACATGTTTTTAAGAAGCCTACTCACCGTTTACCGTACCGCGCCTTATTCGCAGAGCCTAGCAGAAGCTGGGAGAACAGATCGTGGTGCCAGTCCATGACGTGGCGCGTTGGGATGAAGAAACTCACCGTAGCGCTAGGCTCAGTTGGCGTATTCGTTTGCCTGGGTGGGGTCCAAAAGCTCCACCTAATAGTTGGCTGGAAACCTTACGCGATATGGCTACAAACCGAAGTCAGTGGCGCAAGTGTATTTTATTATGTGTCATAATTTTTTATCCGGTATTATTTTACATAAAAACACAAAAAAACAAAAAATCGCATGCAGTGAAACTACAAAAACAAGCTGCTTTTTTGTGCATTTGCTTTTGCGTATTCCGCTTGGCTGCTTTGCCTTTTTCCACGCCTTGCTTAATCTGCTTTTCTGCTATCATATTGCTGGCACTTTGTCTGGCTCCAGACTTGTGCTTCATGATGATGATGATGATGATATGAGCCCACGTGCAGTCTCTGACTGTGCGGCACTTTGCCTGGATCAGACTTGTGCTTTCATACCATACCATACTATACCGGTGGGACCGCCCACTGAACATTAATAAGAGCAAACTCTTATCAGCACTGGGTGATAAGATGTCGGTTCAGATGTCGGGAAATTCCCTCAGTGTTAACGCCGGACAGTGTGTTTAGGATTTGGGAGTACTGGTTAAGGCTGGCTTCAAATGGGAGGACCAATGTGCCGCTTCAGCTCAGCGTGCACGCAAGGTAATTTTTCGGCTGAAATCAGTGCTATCGAGCAGAAGACCCGATGTATTCCTGCCACTGTACAAGGCATTAGTTCGGCCGCATCTAGAATATTGTGTTGAGGCGTGGTGTCCTCACTACAAAAAGGAGATCCTCCGACTTGAAAGCGTACAGCGCCTGGCAACTAGCACGATTGAGTGTCAGCGAAGGAAACCGTACGCTGCACACCTGATGTCTCTCGATCTTTTCTCCCTTAGGTGCTGTCGTTTAAGAGGTGGCTTAATTGAAACCTTCAAGGTCTTGAAGGGTTTAAGTGGCTTGCCAGTGAACGACTTCTTTACCTTAAATCACAAACTGGGCACCCGGGGTTATTCATTTAAAATTACTAAGATGCGATGTCGGCTAGACTCCAGGAAACACTTTTTCAGCCTTAGAGTGGTAAACCTGCACGCATGTGCAATCGTGCAGTATTTCTGTGCTGTACGCTAACCTCATGCTAACTTGATTGGCCAACGGGTAGTTGAGCTGCATGCGAAACACCTGGAGTCCTACTACCATTTCTATTTCTATTCACCCGCTCATCTCTGTCTAGGCCTGGGAACTGACATTATCTTAGCCCACTTGCAGTCTCTGACGGCGGCACTTTGCCTGATCAGGCTTGTGCTTTCATTCCAGAGTGGTAAACTTCTGGAACATTCTTTCAGAAGAACTTATATCCTGCAGTTCCGTCTCGAGCTTTAAGCAGGGTTTGGACCGCAACTGAATGCTCTCCCGTATTGCTATACAAGCTTAGTTAGATCACCTTTTAGCGTTATCCCATAAATCAAGTAAATGCTAGAGTTTTCTGTTTTTTTATACACGATTCTACTTCAGCTGACCTCCCACCGTGCTATAGCGTGTTGCTCCCTAAATACAATCCGGATAATCTCTTGGCGTCGTGATCATCGAAGATTTCAAACAGACAATAAAAAATAAAACGTTTCAGCAGTGGTGGGTGCTTCTCTACAGCTTTCCACCGAAAGAAATTCTGCACGCTCGATTGGCTCATTAGCCACATACTGTCCTGTGCAAACTGAACTGAACTGAACATAGTGCCACACAGCCTTAAACCTCACGTGGGCTAAGATACTCGTAACGAGATAGAGTGAATGATACTTCCAAAAGAATGAGAAGATAACGCCTGATATAAAGGCTTTAATCAACTATAGATTGGGCATATAGACTGTAACGAGAAAAGAGAACTGTTAACGGAGTAAAGCAAGTACAATATGTTTAATATACGTGTGTGTTTATAAAGAAGGAAAGGTATGGAAAATAATACGACATTCTTCCCGGCGGGAAAGAAATGTATGTTATAATAAGTCACGCCTCCCGATTTCGGAGACAGTAAGGTCTGACTCTTTGTTGCTGCGTGATGAGTTGTTCGGTATTATTCTTTTCGATAGGAGTATTTGAAGGTGTGTCACAATCAAGAGTTTCGGGGGGTGAGTCCACTGGTTCGGAGCCAGTTGCTTGCAGTGATTGATCTACTGGGGCTAATCTTCGCAATGAGACGGTTTCCTCACGACCATCATGATAACGTACGTGCGCGTACTGGGGATTGCACTCCAACAGTTCGCCTTCCTCTACGAGCGGATCATACTTGGAATTACGAACATTCTTCTGAATGAGTATCGGTCCAGGTACCAATAACCAATTCGGAAGACTAGTACCGGCAGGCGATCTGCGATTGTGCAGAAACATACGTTCGTGTGGAGTGGCATTAGTAGCGGTGCATAGAAGTGACCGTACCGCGTGAAGCGCATCCGGGAGCACCTGTTCCCACTGCTCTGTACTCAGCCCTCGGTTTCGCAAACTGAGAGAGATTGTTTTCCACAGTGTACCGTTCAAACGCTCTACCTGTCCATTTCCTTGAGGATTATATGAAGTAGTTCTACTGGTGGCAATTCCTCGAGAGTGGAGGAAAGCTTTAACATCAGCAGACATGAAAGAAGGTCCTCGGTCAGAGTGGATATAGGATGGCATACCAAAAATTGAAAATAGTTCGATAAAACGGGAAATAATTGTGGAACTGGTCATATCTGCACAGGGGAACGCAAAAGGGAAACGTGAAAATTCATCGATTACGGTCAGTAAATAGTGATTGCGTGTGGAAGATGGAATAGGTCCTTTAAAATCGACGCTAAGGCGTTCGAACGGTTTGGTTGCTTTAATCAGAGGGTCATTAGATGAATAGTAGAACTTTGGTTTCAAGTGTGAGCAAACGGTACATTGTTGAATGACAGTTTTTACATTATCCACGGTAAAGGTAGATTTTTTGATTTCACAAAGTGCAACAAGCGAGTGATGCCAGGATGGCAGATTGAGTCGTGAATGCTTTTCAAATGTGTGAGAGATTGAATGCTTGAACAAAAACCTCGAGATAACGCATCCGCTACCGTGTTGCTTGGACCAGGACGATAGACCACGTCATATGAGAACTGAGAAAGCTCTGTGCGCCAACGTTGGATTTTATCGTTCTTAATTTTGCTTGCAGCTTTGGAATCATACATGTAGGCGACAGAACGCTGGTCTGTGATCAACTTGAAATAACATCTGATGAGATAATGCCGCCACTTCCGGATGACTTCGAAGATTGCATATGCTTCTTTCTCTACCGCTGAGTGATTGCGTTCACAATGAGATAGAGTTCGAGATAAAAAGGCTACCAGGCAGTCGCTTTGGTTAAGGGTTGCGGAAATGGCTATGTCTGAGGCGTCGGTTTCAACGACGAGAGGGACATTACGATCGATATAAAACAGAGATGCTTGAACCAATTCAGATTTTAATGTGTTGTATGCCTCCATAGCCTTACCTGACAGGGGGAATGTTTGATTGTGAGTCAGATGATGGATGTTGTCAGAAAACTTTGAAAACCACTGGGAATAATATGAAAACATGCCGACAACCCTTTGTTGGGCTTTCGAATCGGTTGGAGGTGAAAGCTTCAGCAGCGCTTGGAAGCGTTCTGGATCCGGTTTTACTGTTCCTGCTGACACTTCGTATCCAAGTAATTTGATTTGTTCGACACCATAAACGCACTTGTCACGATTTAAAGTTAAACCATACTTTTCCACCACCTGCATAAACCTGCTCAAATTATTATCATGTTCTTTCTTATCCGCTCCGAAAATTTTGATGTCATCAATGTAAACGTATGTGCCTTGAAGTGACTCAGTACGAATAAGTTCATCCATAACCCGTTGGAAACAGGCGACCCCATTCGTAACACCAAATGGTATGCGTTTGTAATGATACAGGTTGCCACATGCTTCAAACGCGGTGTATTCACGTTCATTGTCTTTTATAGGGATCTGATGATAAGCACTTTGAAGATCCACTGTGCTGAAGACACGGTAATGAGAGATTTTATCAATTAAATCATCAATGCGAGGCAAAGGATAGGCATCCAAGTATGTGAAGCGATTTATGGTTTGGCTGTAGTCAACAACCATGCGTTTTTTTTTATGGCGTTCGTTAGTTGTGACCAAAACCTGTGCTCGCCAGGGTGACTGAGATGGTTCAATTATGCCATCCTTCAGCAACTTGTTAACTTCAGTCTGGATGAATAGTTCATCACTGTGACTATGTCGCCTCGATTTAGTGGATATTGGCCGACATGATGGGTCGAGATGAACAAAAAGTGGAATCGGTGGTAGAGTGGCAACAGAGAGGCCACACAAGGAAAAAGGGGATTGAATCCCCTCGAAAGGAATTTCTACCATCTGATGCCGTTGAAGGAAGTCATGACCTAATAATACGTCAGCACAAAGGTCAGGAAGAATAGATAGTTTAACATTATCATAAGAATTGTTTTTATGGATAATGGAAACGAAACAGTGACCTTTGGTACTACTTGTCATTGATGTAGAAGCCAGAACGATTTGATTTTTAGACTCTAGTACCGGCCATTTGTGTTCACGTATGATTTCTTCAGAGACATAACTTTCAGAACTTCCGGTGTCAACCAGGGCATGGAGCGTTATACCATTGACACGGATTTTAGTAATTGCTTTCTTTAAACTGGTTGGCACGGCAGCTGTGGCAATGGCTGATGCAAGAAATGCGCAAGCAGGAGCATTATGTTTGACAAAGTTTGTAGAACGACAAACTTTGATGAAATGTCCCTTCTTGCCACATGATTTACAAACGGCTTCTCTAGCAGGGCATTTGTGACGTGGATGTCGATCATATCCACAGAAGAAGCAATTATCTGGAAGCCTTGAGTGAGCAGTTGCCAAGGTTGTATCCGACTTAGAGGTATCGAGGTCTATGGTTTCCTTGGGAGATGCTTTGCAAGTAATGGCAGGAGCTGACGATGCATATGAATTAGACTGTCGCTGAGCCAAGTCCAACGACTTTGCTTGATCGAAAGCTGTCTGTAGATCGAGACATTTATGTTCCAGCAAACGTTGCCTGATAGGATTTGATAGCAATCCAGAAATAAACGCATCACGCGTTGCATCATTTTGGTTTTCAGTTGCGCTCACGGATTTGAAATTACAGTCTTTAGCGAATGTGTGCAATCTCTGAACAAACTGGTCGAGGTTTTCGGTTTGTGCTTGTTTGCAGGTCGCCAAAACATGTCGTGCGAACACTTCGTTTTTTGGTTGCACGTATAGGGACTGAAGAGTGGCTACGGCCGATTCATATGTTGTGCATTGAGATATAAGTTTGTACACAGAAGGCGACAGAAAATGAATCAAAGTTTTGAGTTTGTCTGGTTTGTGCGATTCTATGATTTCAAGAAAATTGCTGAATGTGTAAAACCAATGCTCCCAGGAGTCGGCAGCGTTTGAAGCGTTCGGATCGGCGTCCAAGCGATCAGGTCTGAGTAAACGATCCATTTATAGTTGATTAAATTGTAACGAGATAGAGTGAATGATACTTCCAAACGAATGAGAAGATAACGCCTGATAGAAAGGCTTTAATCAACTATAGATTTGGGCATATAGACTGTAACGAGAAAAGAGAACTGTTAACGGAGTAAAGCAATACAATATGTTTAATATACGTGTGTGTTTATAAAGAAGGAAAGGTATGGAAAATAATGCGACAATACTGTCAGGTTGCCCACCCCTAGACAGAAACAGGAAAGGAAAATAACAGTGGCAAAGAGACTCCATCGCGTTTTCGAATGCAGCTCTATACCGGTGGCAAATCAATTTGCACGGTGTTAGCTGCACAGCACAGAAATGCTGCACGATCAAGAGTTATATTCTGTTAGCCGCAAGCGTTTCTAATACTGCGTAAATCTGTCTGCTCTTGTGTCGGTATTGTAAGAACGCTACAAGACGAGGTCTAATGAACTGCTCTAGCCTATTTATGAGATACACTCGATACAATAGTATATGAATAATTGGGAATTGGTTGTGCCTGATTTTCTATAGGTTCTGTAGATTTTTTAAGTCATTCTTTCCCATCTTTTTTTGGATTTTTAACCTGTCATGATTGTATGGCAGTCCAGCTTCTGGCATGCACGAGTGGCTCCCCGAGCCCGCGGAACTGCTTCTACCAACAGGAGATGGGGCGAGGGCGAGTGACTGGCGCCTGAAAACCAGTTTGCTTCGGGCAGGTGTAGCTCGTTAGCCTGGGAGGGCATTTCATCTAAGGGAAGGAAAACCCTGATTTTCAACCTCCGCTGCCTTGTGGGATACCCGATCGCGGGAAAGGCTTCGGGAGAAAACCCTGAGGAAAAACCTGGAACACAGTCTGGTAGACGGTTAGTTGGTGCACACCACCTCTTTCTGGCAACTCCCCGCTGCCTTGTAGGTCGCACTTGGTTGTGAAAAGGCTAGAGAAGCTGACTCGAACAAACGCCGCGTGGTGCTGGGGACGCCGCTTTGTACCCGAATCCCCAAGAACCTTCATTGAAGCCGACTCATCCTCCAGGAGGAGATAGTCGCACAAAAGTAAAAGTAAAGTAAGTATGGCAGTTAAGCACTTGGTACTCGCTACCGGTGTAATACTGTTCATGAATGATAATGATGAGATTTGAGCTGTCACATAGAAACTTTGCTTTTGGACTGAATCTACTGAAGGGAATGAATTAATAAGGAGTAAAATGAAATTACAATCCTGAATCCGCTCAAACTACCGCACTCTCAGACTGTGTGGCACTTTGCCTGGATTTGGCTTGTGCTTTCATACCATACCATCTCAGACTGCACGTGGGTTAAGGCAATGCCATGTTGCCCAGGTTTAAACCGAGCCAAATATGAAAATGACGGTGAAGCACCACTGTATTGCCACATGTACTACCGACGTGTGAACTAACAAGTCTGATTTGGTATGCAGTGACTGACATTGCAGCACAACCACGAAATTTACGTTTGCTCTTCATTTCTAAAAAAATTATGGTGCTGCATCTTGACGCACAATAGAGTGCACTAGGAGCAATGCCTATATTTTTGTGATAAGATCGGTTTCGCATATCAAACGCTTTTACCACCACCTAATCTTGCTCGGAAAATTAAATGAAGCGGAGACAAGATTTTTTACGCTTTTTTTAAATAACGCAGTTCTGGAACCAAATTTCTATCCTGATTATATTTTACACTCTTCCATTTGTTTTTAATTAATTATCCTTTTCCTATACTCACGAAATATTTAATTTTCGTTTACAGCCCCTTCCATTTCATGTCCCGTTCCACGTTAATAGTCTTGGGTTCTACTTTCTCCATTCTTATATTGATTTCATTATTACTCTTATGCCTGCAACCTCCTATATTTCGATCGTACGTTATTAAAATGACAAAACTGGCAACCGATTCCGCTATCATGAAACAATGGCAGGAACCTTCTGTTCCGATCGCGATACAATTTTATTTTTTCAATCTCTCAAACCCGAGTGAGTATTTGAACGGAAGCAAGCCAGTGATGAAGCAACTCGGTCCTTACACATATTGGGAACGGCGATCCAAGGGCAATATTGAACGCAACGATTCTGCTTCAACTATATCCTACCTTGAAACGAAACATTATTTCTTCGTGCCAGATGAATCCACCGGTTCAGAATCAGATTTAATCACCAACATTAATTTGGTGTACCTCACCTTGGCAGTACAAGAAGAACAGCATTCTAAATTTGTAACTCACCTGCTCGAAGCGTTCTGTCGTAAGTTTGGCGAGGAACTTCTGGTTCGACGACCTGTTTATGATTGGCTTTGGGGTTACGAGGATTCATTACTTCATTTTTTAAAATCGATCGCGTTTCCGATCAATTCAACCCGAGTCGGCTTGTTTACCAATGCCAACAACACTGCAACAGGCCCATTCGTTATAGACAGTGGCCTTTTCAATTTTGAGAGCTTGGGACATATTCTGGCTTTCAATGGCCAGACTTCCTTAAACGTGTGGACAACAAGTGATGCAAACATGTTGAATGGATCGGATGGTTCGATTTTCCACCCGTTTATCGGGCCAGATGAACCGCTGTATGTTTTCGCGTCGGATCTTTGTCGATCGATCAAATTTGTCCCACGTGATAAAGTTCTTGTGCATGGCATTCCTACTTGGAAATACTTGCCGCTTGAGGACACTTTTGATTCTCCAAAATCTAATCCGAAGAATAGAGGTTTCTGTCCACGTTGGCCAGTTTGTTTTGAGGATGGAGTTCTAGACATGTCCACGTGCCAGCCTGGACCCCCGATCGCCATTTCAATGCCTCATTTTGTTCACGTGAGTTTCATTAGACGTTAATTCCTTAACTGCCATTGTTTGATCTGATAATTTTGCCACAACTTTTACAAATTGATTCTTTTGCTGGGCATTTTGTACAGGGGTGTCTAGTTCGGTGTCCGGTCACTTAATCGTGAGACCCTTAATCGCCGACACTTAATCCCTAGACACTTAATCACCATACATTTGATCCCCAGACATTTAACCTCCAAGTTCATCAGCAGTCACTTAATCCCCAGTTTGATGGCTTCTGATTTTAAGAACGTCAATCTTTCCGTAGTTGAGTATCGCTGAATTGCTTGAGATGTCATACCACGCAACGAAAAATAAGTGAACTAGGGATGAAAGCAGATAATGAGGCAGACGATGATTTGCAGCCTCATGATTGTGCCGTTGAATGATGCATTACAGTCACTCTTTTCTTGCCAACATCCCACCATGTGGACATTTCTTAACGACTTGCGAAAGGATTGCCGATAGCATACAGTCTCAATTTTTCAAGCAAGTGCTGGGGTTCATATCAAACAGAAGAAGAAGTATGCTGAGATATGCGCATTCTTCAGAAGTTATCAAACTGACTGACTGAAGATTAAGTGACTGGGGATGAAGTGACTTGGGGGTTAAATGTCTGGGGATCAAATGTCTGGTGGTTAAGGGTCTAGGGATTAAGTGTCAGTAAACCGTCTAGTTCTGCTACAAAAATAACAAGTTTGAATAGTTGAAGCACAAAGTTTATAAAATTCACATTACGGATTGATTGAAGAGAATTAGAATCATAAGTTGTACAGCTGAAGTTTGGAGTAGAATTGTATGATTGACTGTGTTCATGAGCAATCTCAAGTGTTCTAGCACCAAAGCCCACATGCACTTTATGGCAGCACGACACTACCTCTTTTAGGTTTATGATTTGATAAATTATTTCTTCACAATTTCTTTTACACCAGTTTACTGAAAGAGTCGTTTTTTCTTTAATTTACATCTTTTTGACGGACAATATAACGAGTTCGTGATTGCTATACGGTATATTCCGTACTTGATGTTAGCCGCCAGATATGCCTTTATTAAACGACAGCCACGTATAGCGTTCCATGTCTAAGATGTACTTGGACTTTAGTTCTGAAAGATTTCGCACAGTCGGATTGAAAACCCAATTTTGCTGAGAACACATTCGCAACAAAAATTAGATCGTAGCTGTGGAGTTGTGCAATGATCTCCGTTAGCAGTTGTACACAAATGTGCTCAGGCCAGAATCGTTCTTTTGCTTTTGTTACATAGTTAATTGTTCGTACACCGCGGAGATCACAACTCAGCCCCAGATGGTTGGCAGTATTTGTTAAAAATGTGAATTTTTACGCCCATTTGTAGCTTTGAGTTGTGGTAAAACATCATCATCATCATGAACAGCATTACACCGGTCGAAAGTACCGAGTGCTTAACTGCCATATAATCATGTCACGATAAAATCCTAAAGAGTGGGACCAAAAAAGTTGAAACACTTGTAGAAGATTGAATACTGGCACACTGAGTTGAGACGTCTTCACTCAGAATCAAACTCATTCATTCATGTGTTTTGAAGGAGTAGATCGACATCAGCGTGACAGCTTCTTTACCACCTTCACTGTCGTGCATAATAAAATGCTTACTTCGCCACTGCATCTGAAAACATCTAAGAATAATCGAATGCTCTAAGAAGAACCCCACTTAACACGATTTTGAGCCATGCTTTTGACAACAAGAATCCATTGTGAATCCTGATATTTCGGATCCCAATAGGGAGACGGGTTGCCCAAGTGCAGCTAGTATCACTGTTTATGTTTACTGAAACTAGTTGTGATGTGTAAGTGCGGGAATGTGATCACAACAGTACATTCTCCTACTTCGGTTTTTGATTCTTTTGCGCTTTGCTATGATCATTTGGCCTTGGCACTTTGGCTGGTTTTGCTGAGCGTCTCTTATACTACATTGTCTTGCTTTCCGTCATTACGAGATTATTAGCGTCCATCTATCTTCGAAGATTAATATCGCATAGGGAATCACAGATCTGAGAGTAGCAAACTGTGTCGACCACATTTTTACTTGTCGACAGATCTTTGAACTGCGGTATGCTGATCGACAACCGACAATAGCCATCTTTTTAGACTTCAAAGGAGCATTTGATTCAGTCGATCGAAATGTCCTGTTTAACACCTTGCTTTGCAAAGTGTTTTGCAAAAGTATGTCAATATACTGCGTGCACTTCATGCTCATACATTCGGATGCGTTTGAGTGTACAACGACATTACACCAAATTCCCCACCACAAGTGGCTCCGACAAGGATGTCGGATTTCTCCTTTTCTGTTCAATTTTGTGATTGATGCTATCATGAAGTTATGCAGCGAAGGAGCCCCAACTTTCGAATTTCGCATAAGGCCATGCGGCAAGCTTCTGGACTTGGACTATGCTGATGATATAGTTCTGCTCCTCGACTCGTACACAGATGCACAGGCGGTACTGAACAAGCTATCTTGTATTGTGCCTGCATTTGGGATGCGTTTTGCACCCTCTTAGTGCATTGTTCTGCTGCAAGATATTGACTTATCAAACAGCGCTTTATTACTTGACAATCAGCCGCTTGAAATTGTAGATCATTTCAAGTCTCTGTAATTCTGCATCGTTAGGTGACGAGGTCTCGGCATGCATTTCTAAGGCGACCGTAGCATTCCGCAACCTAGGTCACCTCTGGAGTCAGAAAGGACGGTCTCTATTACTCAAACGTAGAGTCCATAAAGCGACAATTTGGGCTGTATTACTTTATATGTGCGATGAGGCTCTCGAAATAAGTTCTTCGGTAATAATGTTGATACAGAGAAGCGGATCAACCTGCATAGGCTACGTTGGTTCGGTAACGTTTTTGCGGATGCCGGACCGACGGCTTCCGAAACGGATTCTTTTTGTGACGCCACATCCCGATTGACGTTAATCGCGGCGGCCAAGATGTCGCGTGACATAGCAGCTAATAACACTTACTAGTAAGCTTTCCAGAGTCGGCGCAGCACGTCTTCGAGGCTGGTGTTCCCACAGCCAGACTTCGCAATGGTTCATTACGCCTCAGGATATGTCCCGAAACTCTGTCCAATGGCAGTCTTGCACTAAGCATCTTCTTAGAATATTTGCTTAACTTTGTATGTTGTCAAGTAGTGTGACGAGGAAAGCTGGTTGTGATGCATGTCAGTGAAAGCCGCAAGGAAGCTGTCGTGCTGATGTAGCTCTACTCGTTTACGAAACTTGACTGAATGCATGTTTCATTCGTGGTGTACACATCTCATCTCAGTTTGTTTGTGCTTACTCTTTTATAGAATCCGTAGCTATTTAAGTCCCACCCTTCTCCGTCTTTTAGGATTTTACTTTTTAATGGTTGTGTGGCAGTTAAGCATTCGGTACATGCTATTGGTGTAACGATGTTGTTTATGAAGATGACTGTCTTGGAAAAATATTGGTGTATGCAAAATAATTCCTACATTCTATTCGTTGACCTGCGCTCTTGTCGAGTCGGGTTTGACAAATTGAAAGATGGAAACATTTACACCGGACCTCGAAATTGCCTCAAATGCGACGCCGAACTCATGTTGTTGACTTATACGGTTTATTGATGATCTCCGATCAATCTGCATTTTTATTTATAAAATCGTTCAACTGAGTGGCGGTTGTACTCTGTGCAACAACTCCAGTTATTCACATTGCATTGGAATGCCCTTTGCTCGCTAATCGACATATTAACTATCGCATTAGTGTGCGGTTTCAGAATTGTCACATGAGCTGATACTATTAGTCGTCCTGAAACTAGGATTATTGGTTATCGCGTGTAGATTCAATGTTTCAAGCCAGAAACTACTTTCTGCTGACTGTCTCTGATTGTGCGTCGCTTAACCTGGATCCGGGCTTGTTATTTCATACTCATATATGTATGTATGTATGTATGTATGTATGTATGTATGTATGTATGTATGCATGCATGTGTGAAAGCACAATCCTGATCCAGGCAAAGTGCCGCAGTCAGGGACTGCACGTTGGCTTAGATACTGTCAGGTTGCCCAGGCCTAGACAGATATGAGGGGGATATAGAAATAGAAATGGTAGTGAGACTCCAGCGTGTTTCAGCATGCAGCTCACTACCGTTGGCCAATCAATTTAGCACGATGTTAGCCGTACAGCACAGATATGGTGCACGATTGCATAATACTCATATATAGACTATCATACCAACTGGTTTCTATCTTGGCCATCCCCATCACGATCTTTTTCCGACCACATTGTTTCACTACTTACAGGCTAGTCCTGTTTACCAAGACGCAGTCGAAGGTCTACATCCCTCCGCTGAATTCAATACCACATTTCATATCGAACCAACAACCGGTGTAGTGGTCGATATTGCTCGAAAGCTTCAAGTGAATGTTAACGTGACGCGAAACGAGAAATTCGTCCAGATGTCCAAGTTACACACCGCTTTAGTTCCCCTCATGTTTCTCAATGAGTCAGCGTCGCTGGACGAACAAACTGCATCCACACTGCGTCGGTTCGTGGTGATTTTACCGTTATGTATCCAGATTATTGCCATTGTCCTGTTGTGCATTTCTGTACCGACGGTCCTTTTGCTGCTGGGATTGTTCGTTCGATTGGTGCGCAGAACCCGCACCGCAGCTTCCGAATTGGAACAGCCTCTCATTTCCGAACCAGTGTTACTTTAAATCCAATCATTTTATTTCTTCACAGTTTGTTTACTGATTTTTCAAGTCGTTTGATGATTTTGTGATTTTCTATTACTCATTTTTCGTAATAGATTTCTGATTGATTTAAAATTGCTTGTCTTGGGTATGTATCATTGGGTGTTGTACCTGGGTTCTTATTCTGCACGCTCAACTTAGATTATAATGATACCATGGTTCCTATTGCTTGTTTTGCCTACCCATCTTTATCCCTAGCTCACCCCTCGCGGGTATTATACGCAGACATTTTCCATTTCTAAGTTTATTTCTGCCTTTGTCTCATCTAATGTGGCGAACGCACCAAAATGGTTGCTCAGTGTTTTGACCTCCTGGACTGAGGTCTTCATCAATCTAGTGAAGCAAACTAGACGTGATCTCAAATAAGGTCTAAGCCAACTTAGAAACGATACTACCGGGTCGGGGTTGATTGTATTAAAATTTCGGTAACAGAACCATTCGATTCAGTTGGATTTTACAGCGTATGCTGGTACTGGCTACTTTCGTTTCAGGGCCGAGATCGATAAAGCATCGTTCCTGAATTAATTGCATAAAAAGAAGAACGCAAAACATTTATTCAAAATTTGTGCTCTGCGTTAATGTTTAATACCAAATAAGGAACAAAGTCATGGCGCTAACAACAATATATAAACGAGATATATGCTTTTTTAATTATTCAATAACCACATCCTTTTGGCAGTCGTGAAAGGAGTGCAGGAAAATGGCTGGAGACCATTACAAGAGTTTAACTAAGATACAAGAGAGCGTAACTTGGGAAATCAGTTTTGGCCTAACGAAACGCTAGTTGGTCTGATTGCGGTCTGATCACGGAAATACGGTTGAAAATCGATCTACCTTGTTATCTCCTCACGATCTAAGCAGACTAGCAATTTAACCAAGTTGTATATCTGGAATCTCAAGCGCTTGCTCTTCGCTATGTTATCATCACAACCTTTGTATGTACGGACTTTATTCCGGTGCATGAGGCCGTTTAATTCGACCTATATTGATTGTTTTACTTCACTCATGTGCCATGCCTCGCCACTCAATTGACTGCATGTCCTGAAACTTCGAAATTCCCTATTAGGAAGAACTGTTATCAGCATATAGCATTTCATTTAACCTTTGAACTTTCCATTTAAATCTTTTAAACAACAACAACAATTGAAACAACATGTTGCGTTATTTTGTAACTTCAAATTTCCGATTACTTTTGTGTGGGTGGATTAGCCAGCTTCGTTGATGTCTCAAAGAAATAAAAGAGATAAAATAATCAGAGTGATGTGTTGCTCACATCCCCCGAAATTACACTACACTACCGGTTTCTGGCTGTTTGCCGTCATCAGGTGGAGACAGTAAGATTAGGTTCAGTGAGCCTTGAAACAGTGGATAAATGGTAAACATGGTTATACTTGAATGTCACTGTTGCTTAGGGTTCGTACAACGAACTACGATGTTCAAACACAGAATCACATAGTGATTCGTGGTCAAGCACTCAAGGCGCTGATGGATGACCAAAATGATGTGTTGCTCACATCCCCCGAAATTACACCACTACCGGTATCTGACTGTTTGCCGTCATCTGGTGGAGACAGTAAGATTAGGTTCAATAAGTCTTGAAACAGTTGAAAATGGTAAACAAGGTTAACTGAAACATCCGTCGTATCTTGAACATATCGTGGTGGACAGAGTGACTAATGCTGAAGTGCTTTCAAAAGCTGGTCTACAGAGCATGTTCACTCTATTGCGACAGCGCCGCCTGCGCTGGCTTGGTCATGTCTATAGAATGGAAAATGGTCGTATTCCGAAAGATCTACTCTATGGTGAGTTGCAACTAGGAAGTCGACCATTGGGCAGACCGCACTTGCGGTACAAAGACGTTTGCAAAAGAGATATGAAAGCTCTTGGCATTGACCCGGCGAGTTGGGAAGAACTTGCTCTTGACCGCTCACATTGGAGGCACTGTGTAAAGCGTCGTCTGCATGCTGGGGAGGAGCAGATACAGCTCTTGGCGGCTGAACGCAGATCACGCCGCCGACGTGCTACTGACGCAATACAACCGAGTTCTGACTATCGTTGCCAGCGCTGCGGGAGAGATTGTTCCTCCCGAATCGGACTGTTTAGTCACTCAAAAAGCTGCAAAACTTGAACATTCACGCGTTTGTGATGTACATCCATGGTCGACATCGACCGAAGGAGGCCAACAACAACAAACTAACTTGAATGGTCAAACACGAATCTGTTCCACGCCATTATTACGTGGAATGGAATACCATCAAGAAAGATAACGTCAGTGTTTTTAGCGTTAATTACTCAAACAACAAATAATGAAACGAACACCAATATTTTATAGTCAAAATTCTCATTTTCAGAAGACGTTCTATGTATATCCGCGCCGTTTGACACATTACTCGGCTTTGCAAGTGCTTCCGCTTCAAACGGGTCCAATCCAGCACTCGTAAATTTTGGCACAGTAAATATACTTTACCCAGTTGGACGTAGTTCTATGGATCAGGTTGTCTCCGTTTGTGTAAGTAGGTGGATTTTTCATTCCACCCAAGTGACCATCAATCCTAAAAAGAATTTTCGGTAGGTTCTCAAAACAGACAATTCCCTGCATTAAAAATACGTACATCAGACCCACGATGGAATATGCAGTTCAAGCATGGTCGCCATGGCTTAAAAAAGATGTTGCAACTTTGCAACGAATATATCATTCAGCTACCAAACTTGTCTCCGGACTCAGCCGGAAACCCTACAATGAGCGAATCAAAACGCCAAATTTATTTGATTATCCACGTCGTCGTCACCGAGGGGATTTGATTCTGGTTTACAATATTTTGAATACAATGTTTATTGAATCTACGGAGCTCGCATAATACAAGAGCTCACACATTTACTCTAACTGTCCCTCACTCGTGACTCAACTGCAGACGACATTTTTTGCCGTGCGAGGTTGTTTTACTTGTAACAATCTGCCAGATTATATTGTAAACTCACCAAATCTACAAACTTTCAAAAGAAGCCTTGATGCCCTTTTGACCCTAAACCCGTGCATCGAAGAAAACTATACATCTTAACACCATGCATCTACATTTGTTATCCCACCGATCGAAAACAATGTCTGCCCTTTGAATTTTTAATTGATTCTTGAACTGCTCAGTAAGCAACCTAATCCCATTTTTGCTTGTTATGTTATTCGTTGTTGCCATATTATTCTGTGGTTTTTTGTAAAGCTATATGCTTGTTAGACCATTAAAATTGAATTGAAAATTGAATTGAATCTAAATGCATTTCACATGAGTTATGCTGAAAGTAAAATCATCACAAATCAAAAATTTCTCGGGTTTTTAAATATATTTAACCATATCATTTATTAAATATTCATATTTATATATATAATTGTTGTTGTTGGTCTTCGTTGGTCGATATCGACCACGGATGTAAATCGCAATCGCATGATATTTGCCATGCACCATAGCTATTCGAATGATTAAACAGTCAGATTCGGGAGGAATAATCTCTCCCGCAGCACTAGCAGCGATAGGCAGCACTCACTCGCTAGACGTCAGTTGCATCTGCGCCCCCAGCTTGCAGACAAAGCCTCCATAGTGTGTGGTCAGTAGTATGTTCTTTCCATCTCGCGGGGTCAATATCAGGAGCGTTCATATCTCTTTTGCGAACGTATTTTTACCGCACAATGATCGAATTTCTGATTTCAACTCACCATAAAGTAGATCTTTCGGAATACGTCCATTTTATATTGTGTAGAAGTGATCAAGTTCCCGTAGGCAGCGCTGGCTTAGTATGGAATCATGCTCCGTAGACCAGTTTTGGAAAGCACGTCAACATTAATCAATTTGTCCATCCACGAAATGGTCAAGATACATGTGTCAGAAGCAGAGAAAAGAAAATTCCGAAAAGCGTGGGAGCAAGAACGCGCCCTTGTTCGACCCCTCGGCGAATTTCAAGGGCTTACAGACTGCGACCGTCAATATCGACAGAGTACTTCAGGCCAGACTAGAAACAAATAGCTAGTTTGAGCAGTCGTTGCGACAGCTTATTTGACCGACCATTTTGAAAAAAACCATTCATGATGACGTAGTCGAATGACTTTGTTAATTCAATAAAAACAGCGTATAATGGCATACGTTGTTCCCAACAATTTTCGTGAAGCTGTCACAGGGTGAAGATCGTGTATAATGTTGATCCTTTTCTGAGGAAGCCACATTGAGATTCGGAGTAAATTCTATCAGCTAAAACATGTAGCTGGATCTGCAAGACTTTAGCAAATAATTTGCCTACGACAATCAGAGGGGAGTTTCCTCTGTAATTGTTGAAGTGGCCTCTATCACCCTCATTCTTAAATAGTATGCTGATCTTTGGGTCTAGCATCTCTTGTGGGACACTCCTCCTGCCAGCACTGAAGAAGCAGATGGTGAAGTTGTTGTAATAATGATGCTCTACGTCATTTGATTAAATGTGGAATTCCGTTGATACCACGGAACTTCCCATTCGCTAAGCGGTCGATAGATTTATTGAGCTCATCAAGAGTTGGGTGAGTATCATGATGTTCAATGGTTGACAACGGCTCAACATTTTCAAGTACATGCGGTTAAACCGCACTTTCTATAGTAAAGACAGGAGAAGTGCTCTACGAATCTTTCCATCGGTTGAATTGTGTAGACAATGAGGTTACCAGATTCAGACTTAATGGGAGCCGTTTAAACTTTGTTTGGACCAATGGCTCTCTTGATCCCATCATACGTACAGTGAAAATTTCCGGTATCCACAGCTTTTTGGATATTAAGTCTAATTTCAGTCCAATAGTCATTTACACATCGTCAGGCAGTCTGTTGGGCCTTATTTCTGGCAGCTCTTAGAAGTCGTAACTTTCCGTCTATTGGCATACCTTTGAACATCAAGAATGCTGACCGTTTCTCATCCAACACAGCAGTCATCTCAGAAGCTTTTGCTTCGAACCAGTCGCTCGTTTGAGCTTTCTTCGAACCGTAAGTGTAAAGTGCGACTCAGCATATACAACTTTTTATCGATTCCCAAATTTCTGAAGCCGATTCAAGTGGAGTTGTCTTGTTGAACTCGACTGTGAAGGCTTTTGCAAATCGCGAGTAACGTCTATCCTTGGCTTAGCAGTCAATAGGGCGCGGCAAAATCTCGTGTTAGGAAACTTCAGTTTTGCACATACCAGTGAATGATCAGTGTCGCAGTCTGCGCTTTGATATGATCTGGTGATGAGTACACTTCCTATATTAGTGCGCCTAACAAGAATAAGATCATGCTGATGCCGATGCTTAGAGCGTGGATGTTTCCAAGAGACTTTATGCTGTGGTTTTGTTTGAAAGAAAGTGTTACTGACAAAGACTGAATTGTGTGCACATTTCTAAAAGGCGTTGTCCATTTTCATTGGTATTACATGCAGTCTTTTTCACGCAGAAACCAAATTATAGTTTCCAATATACTTCCTCTAAGGAAAGTATTCAGCCGCGAAGGAATACCTTTTAATGTCGTTATTGATAATGGCAGTCATATTTCTGATGCATGTGTTACACAATGGTTACATTCCTTTGGTTGTCGACTCTGATTAATTGCAATTCGACATCCACAATCAAATGGATTGGCTGAAACTTTTTTCGGTACGTCAAAGCTAGTGATTACTTTTTGTGCACCAACTACATTTGACCAGCTTAATCGCTTCGTTGACAATTTCCTATTGCAATTTCGAATTGTACTCAAGCAATTACGGTCAAACTCTAGCTACGTTATGCAAATCAATATGCTGGGTCTAGGATAGGTTGAATTTTCCTATTATCGCGACAACGAATTCAAACCAAGTTCTTGTATCGTGCTTAGTAATGTCGCCAAGAGCATGGTGAAGATAATTAACCTTGATGATGGCTCAATGCATCACCATCATTCGAATAAAATTATCTACAGAGATACAGGTCAGCTGTGTTCCGATTCTGTTTGCATTGGCAATCACAACACTACTATCCTAGAAACCTGTCAAAATACTGAACCCTAAACAGTATTGAGAAGATCAGGACGCTTGATGGACAAGTCGACTCGGGATTATACAAACCCAGGATCATTCGCAAACTGAGGTGAACATGGTAATTGGACTATGGACCACACTGACTGTTTATAACTGTAAATTTGGTAATACTCCATTAATAATTAATTGTGCAATTTTCGAATATACTTCGTGGTCATTTGTTTATTCTGAGTGCTAATTCTGGGTTTAATACAGGTTAGAAAATTCCATTAATCGAATAATACATAACAGTATTGGACCAAGTATTTAACCTTGTTGGACACCGATCGTGGTTTCGATAGATCGGGAAATTTTGCTATCTTTACAGGCTTCGCGTTTAGACAGGTAACGTTTGATATAAGCAAGCATATTTCTAGTGACAACAACATTTTGAAGCTCCTGAGGTAGTGAAGATTGATCATCTTGATAGAATGCATCAGATATGTTCGATTCAAACATCTTAAAAACAACAAAACGTTCTACGTTTTTCGAATGTTTCCGTTTATCTCAATCAACTAATGATTACCAACTGCATCTGTATCATTGTATTCAAACGTTCAATATATTTTGACCAATTTAGTCAGAATACAATGAACACATTCTGAGACATTGAACTGCTGTAACTCGAGCAAAATATCATTTTTAAAACCGTTACAACTAGTACAGGAAAACAAAAATCGCGGATAGAACTTCGAGAAGAAAATCTGTTTAGTTTTAAAAAGCTGAGACAACGGATCCAAACGAAATGTACGCCGAGTGGTCAACGAAACCTTACAGGATATATACTAGGGAAAGTTAACAGTTTTAATATTTACTAGAAGGTATTTGAATTAGAACAAAAAATATTCGAAGTTTCGACCGAGAAATTTCCACTGCTATTCCATTTGACCAAGCCAACGATATTAATATAAAAAACATGCTCTACTTAAACAAATTAATCAACAAGATTCAAGATTTATGGTAAAAACCAAATTGCTGTACAATACCATAGGAAATGTATGATAGTTAAACAAATCACTACGTTATTGCTTGCGTCCATGTGCTTCAAATTAGGAGCAAACTTAATTGCAACTGAGACATGCAATGAGGAGATCTCGACCGGAAATATATGTTTGGGAATATTTGTTTTGCCAACTGTGTGTAAGTATGAATCACTATGGGATTTCAAAAATCGTTTCTTTCTAGCTGTAGCTTTTCGGTAGATAATACGAGTAGTTTTAGTGCGTCCTGGAACAACGAATAACTGGTCAATAAATTTTGGCATTAAAGTCATTACAAAAAATTAGAATGTACAAATTAAAATTCGCACTGTGATCCTGGGTAATTCACGCCTAATAACCGAACGAATTTATTCTTATCAGCTGTTTATGCTCCCAGAATCG
Organism: Atriophallophorus winterbourni; assembly: GCA_013407085.1. Taxonomy (NCBI): domain Eukaryota; kingdom Metazoa; phylum Platyhelminthes; class Trematoda; order Plagiorchiida; family Microphallidae; genus Atriophallophorus; species Atriophallophorus winterbourni. Next base: position 28,209 of record JACCGJ010014704.1, read on the forward strand.
GTGTGTATTTTCTATTTCTTCCAGTGTTCAGCGGTGTATATAATACATGCTTTTTCCAAAGAGACTGGGTGTTACAATATCATTGTTAAATTTGCATATGTTGTTGTATTCAATTTACAATACCACATCTGCGAAATTATACTGATTTCCAATCTGCTAAACCACAAGGACTTCCCTTTGTATCTAACTAGTGTCGAATTTTATTTTATTATTCGATTTAGAACAGAGATATTTATCTTCAGTATATCTTCCTTGCATAGTCTGTATGGTCAAGTTCGGGGCATTATTGAGATACGGCTGCAGCATTGTGTTATATCTGTCCAAACAGCATTTTCTATTGTCTTAGCGATCCCTCTGAACCTGGGAGCTGACTTGAACGATTTGTACGACCTGTCACTTGAAATAAGGTTCTTTTCACAAATATATCATATATATATTATAAATAATATATATATATATCGGAGTCTATATTTCTGTATTCAGAATATCAATCCAATTGAATGCATTACAATCCTTTGCACTCAAAATAGCAATGACCTCTCATGCACTGCATGTGCATGGCTCTTCTGATAATAAATTTGAAATTCATCGTGTCTTAATCTGTCGACCAACGTTATGTTTCATGCATGATAGATTCTATATAATAATATAATCCTTCGCTAGCTTTGGTTTTTTGTAATCTGGAGTGGTGATAAATTTGATTATTTTCCGTGCGAAGGAAGCGTTAATGGTAAACAAATCTTCACAAGTGGAGGATTACATAGAAATGGATGAATACCATCAAACACGTTAATAGATCTGAAATAAAATGCCTGCATTGGAGTTAGCTACCGTCTCGAAAGCGGAAAGCAAGCTAAAATGCCATAGTGAAAAAAGTCGCTTGAACATCGTTAAGCTAATTAAAAAGATGGTTCGTTGAACAACGAATAGCATCTGATTAGTAGCGAATAACTTTCCATTCAGTAACCAGTCAGTGAGTGACTAGTACGACAAGATCTATCAAGCGCTGGACAAACGCAATGTCATTACGGTAGAAGGAGTTCAGGACCTGTGTGCAGCTGCAAATTTCGCTGGATTAATTGCTAGCATTCATATGATAAACCATTATTTAGCTGAATTATTTTCATCCGTAGTTCTTCCTGACCTCACTTGCATCAACCACGTCATAAATCTCCAGGTCAAGGTCAAGACTAGCATTCATATACATGGCATCTAGCGAATTATTCACAAAACAAATAGCATAATAAAGTTGTGAGCCGGAACTTTTGCAACATCTGATGTTGTCAGTGTCGTCCGGCTGGATTACATTCACATCTACATGGTTCATTCCGCCACCGCTCCCTACCTTAAACATATTCAATCACTCCAATTTTACATTCAATATTAAGACATGTTGATACCATTTTAGCAGGCAGTATGGAGCATATCACAATGTGATTGAAGAATTTAAAGATTGCGAGTTGCTTATTTGCAAGCACTTCCATCACACACTCCCAACCATCAGTTTCGTGCTGTTTTCACTCATCTGGTAGGGTCAATACGATCAGGGTTTGCATGCACTTGAAACAACGGAAGAACGATAAACAAGTTACGCTTGTATGTCACTATTATAAACGCTTACTGAAACTGATCGTACTGCTCCTACCTTCTGAGTGCAAACAGCACGAAACCGGTTGTGGGTTCTGTGTGGGCGCGATGGAAATGCATGCAAAGGAGCATTATTTTATCATGATTTTAGATATAAACCCCTCTTCTACATTTGTTCATATGCTTGTGGTTGAACAGGTTGGTAGTAGCAACCTTATCTAACAGCGGCATCAAGCGCAGCTTTTCTACCAACACAATTAAATTTATTAATTTGGTACACAATGTGATGCAATAACTGCTGTTGCTAAACTGTGTCCATATTGTTAGTAAACATTTCCAGTGTGGAAAAGTGACCTTTTATTTTTTTGAAACGTACGATCGCATGATGAGATGATCCTCAAGTTCCATATTTTTGTCTATTTAATAACTGATTCATAGAGAAAATTTCAGAAACATGGTCAAAATTCTCATAATAATACATAAATTAATATTGACAGGTCATCGGTTAAGTAAATAGCTAGAACTATTCCCGGAAATACATTGATTATTACAATTAAGTCACCTACAACAGATTTTATAGAATCTTGTTTTGTGATGTTGTGTGATATGCAACCTGAAAACGTGCATTCTATTGTTTCGGAATTCGTTGTAATTATTCGCATCTCAACAACACTCAGAGCAATTTTACAACGTCACACTCTGTTAATGAGTTGACAAGTATGTTTGCATAAACTAAGTGTAATTAAACCGATTGATCTTTTCATTGATTACCAGTTTGATACCATTACAAGTTTAGCAAAGAGTTGAATGTTTCGATGCAATAGATAGAGTGAAAACTATTCTCTTTTGCTGTTCTGATTGAAAACTCTTTTCTGACAGAACATCTGTTTCGGAGAAGAAACGTAAACCAAAGATAGCCATAATCTATATCTTTAACCGTTAATTTCATTATAATGTTAACTAAATCGGTCTGATACATATTCCATCATATTCAAACTGTGAATTTATCATACGAAAATTCAGAGAACCAAGCTGCAAAACATATATTGAAAATTCGGAAATCAATAAACAAGAGGATCGCAATTTCCTAGCTGGTATTTCCGCTTTAAAATATGCCTGATGTTCATAACAACATTAGGAACACGCGAATGCAATTGATTTGCCAATAATATTGGAAGATCCCAGGACGAATGGTGAAATGTTATTTTGAATTCAATTTCCATTGTGACCAGTCGCATGTCCGCGTACCATCCTTTGATGTTACACTTCAAAATCTCCACGATTTCGTGAAAGTAGCTTTTAACCTGTTGAGACAACTTCTGATACATTCACTACATCATATGATATATATGAACCAAAATTGGTAGCACAGAATACATAATTAAAGTGAAAAATTGATTTTGAAGTATCAAATTTATTGATGACGTATTTATCAGTTGTGTCCCACCGGCAAACGACTGTTTAGATTCGCTATTAATTGTATTGAATGAATTTGACGAATGGTCAGAAGAAAAAAAATACGTTTAAATCGTACTAGCTCGACTCATTGTTAAAACGTTTCCTACAATCAATCTACTGGTATTCTAACCATAATAAATCGATACTCTCAATTCCGACGTTATGTCCACTGGTATTCCAGAGCATTTGTATACACCAACATGCCACTTCCCACGATCATCTCACAAAAATCTACCTTCGTTTGCCACTATATCAGAGTCATTACTTTGCTTGTTTCGGTTTTTGATGAAACATCGTGAAAACTGTTTTAAATACCATTTTTCTCCAATAGATAGAATATACAGCTGAAACCTAATGTTGCATTTCTGAAGGTCTTATTTACAACCGTTAGACTAATTTTCTTGGATACATCATTTTCAAACGGAACATTTTTGAATGGCGAATGCGAGATGTACAATTTCATGGCTGTTATTGTTCTTCAAAGTAATGTTGAATTAATCAAACATTTACGTAGAACTGAATTTGCAAATAATTTTGAAAACATCAATTTTTCGTTCACTTTTTCATATATAGATTCAAAGTCAAAAGTTTATGCATATAAGAAATCAAATTTCAAACACACCATCACATTCTTTATCGCCTGCTGAAGGTAACATTCTTGTAAGATAGATAACAATTTGCCTACCGGAAGCAACGCTCTACTTTTGATGCTGTTGTATGTCTAAGTCGCATAATTCTGAAAGAGCTTGACAATAAATAATTAGTCGTCAAATTTTGTTTTCTTGATATCACGTTCGGCTCTGCGATTTTTGAAAAGTTAATTGCAATTTCAATTATCAATCTTAAATCGTGATTCTGATCAGAGTGTGTTTGTGAGCAAAGTTTAAATGGGTCATTCATGGGCCCCAAGAGTGCTTGACAAGGAATCACTTAGATGCTGTGTCAAAACACCGTTTTAAACAGCAACCTAAATGTCAAACGTTATTTACTACTATTCTGGTGGGTCGACGCTGATTAGATCCAATCATATTCTGCTCGCTTGATGACGGCAACCATCTCCAAATAATCTAAGTTTTATAATGGGGATGTTTAAGGGAAGCATTACTTTGGTTATTCCCAGGCATCTTGAGAACTCACCGGAAAAGTTCGCCGGGATATTGCGTTTCAACTTTGAGGTTAGTTGTAATTCACTATGGCCCTAAAACGTAACTGTGTTTACAAGTTTACCAATGATTCGATGCTTGCTGCAAACAAACTTATTCTCTCCAACTGATGACGGTAAACGTGCAGAATTCATTTGTGGAATATCACAGCGGAGGTTGTGAGGAGCAAAATTCATCAGATCGCTTTAAATTCGCATGAACTTTTATGGACACCTTGTTGAACACCATCATGAACTGCCAACTCACCTCTTCACAAATAGTAGTGCGATCAACGTTTGGTAAACGCATCGTATCAGATTGGAATGTAAGTATGAGTACTGAAAAACGAAAAAGTGCAACAGAAAGTAATAGGTGTTAAGAGCAATCGGCCAGCAAATAGTTATAAGTTGGGCAAACGAATAAATGAATTATTTTATCACTTTTTGATAAAAATTTCATACATTCCATCCGATCTGTGTGATTTTTGGATATTTATCTGAAAGTTTGTTACGACTTATCCCCTCATACAAGAATAATTCATCTACATTGTGTCGTTCTTTTTATGTATTATCAGTGGATTTTGTGCTGTTCGTTAGTTTATCAGAATCGCTTTTGTCTTTCTGCTGCTATATAGTTATGTGGTTAATATGATCTCGCCGCCAAATTGTTATGTTCTTTGATAACAGAAAGGAGTCTCAGGAAAAGTCGATCTAAAAGTTCCCTGCCCACACACGTAGAATAGCGAATAGCCGATCGATAGTGAAATAACGATTTATGTACTCCGAATAGCTAAAGTAATGTTGGTGAAAATTAATCACCATCAAAACCGATCATTGAGTTTGCATATGCTCACTGATCAAGAGTAGTGTCCAATTTACGGCTAATCAATGATTCGGGTGGTTTTATTCTTCAGGAGCAGTGCACCATAACATAAACCAACCCATCGATATTTATCATTGTCGGTAACTACTCGGAGAATTACTTAACGTGAGACCAATATCACACCAATTTCCTTAACGGAAAACTGTCAAATTTCGTGGGATAATTGCGTGACAAAATATTCCCAAAACCACACTTTATCTTAGTGCTCACATCCGGATATCATCAAGATATATTGGTCGTACATATGAAACTTGATTGTTTGGCGAAAAACACTTTGCGATTTTGAATTTGAATATCCTGATTCTTTGTAAGAACCATATTTAACAGTGGCGAACAAGTATACCTTGGATTCCCATAACTTGTTATTTTCTGTCAATTCCACAAAACACCACAAAAACCAACCGGGGCGTATCGATTTTATGCTTTGATTTGTACCTTCGTTTGACTTCGTTAAAATCAAACGTTCCAACATGATCCAAGAGTAATGTACAAGCGCAACTTGTTTTTAATTCCTACACTGTTTGAAGCACACGCAGCTCTTGATACTATTGTTCCTACCTGGTGAGTGCAAACAGCACGAACCCGGTCGTGGTGTATGTGTGTGAAGAAAATGCTTGAAAAATTAGCTTTTTTGCCCATAATCATGGTTTAAAACATGCCTTGGACACATGCACGTAAACAGGTTGGTGGAATCACCCTTATCCAACAGTGGTACACAAGCGAATTTTTCCATTCCTAATCTGATTCAAGCAAAAGCGGTCATACTATAACTTCCTGATGAGTGCAAACAGCACAAAACCAGTCGTGAAGTGTGTGTTTGATGGAATTGCGTACAAATGAGCATTTTGGAAACTATCTGATGTTCGCGAAACATGCGTCGTCTGTGAGCAAGTAGTGAGTGTTATGGTCAAATCTGTCACTTGTCAAAACTGCTCACACACATGTCACGCAAAATTTGACAAATCATAGACACCGGGGGCGATGTCGATCTTAAATGATGAAGACATATCTGGCGTATGCTACGTGGGTTGTCGAACGAAACCAAACGAAGATTTATCCGGTATATCATGTATCTAGCGAAGAAAGCCGGATGATCGTATGTTGAGCTTAGAACTCAGCTTAAAAACGGTAAAGACAGCGGTAAAGGCTATAGTCACTGCTCAGAACTCTAAGTCTGTCCGTATAGCGCATGCGTACTAAATGCTTTACTGTACGGCAGTCAAACCTGGACCACCAACGCAAGACACGAACGGAAGCTGAATGCTTTCTATCTACGAAGCATCCGTCGTATCTTGAACATATCATGGACGGACAGAGTGACTAATGCTAAAGTGCTTTCAAAAGCTGGTCTACAGAGCATGTTCACTCTATTGCAACAGCGCCGCCTGCGCTGGCTTGGTCATGTCTACAGAATGGAATATGGTCGTATTACGAAAGATCTACTCTATGGTGAGTTGCCACTAGGAAGTCGACCATTGGGCCGACCTCACTTGCGGTACAAAGACGTTTGCAAAGGAGATATGAAAGCTCTTGGTATTTACCCGGCGAGTTGGAAAGAACTTGCTCTTGACCACTCACATTGGAGGCACTGTTCAAAGCATCGTCTGCAACCTGGGGAGGAGCAGATACAGCTCTTGGCTGCTGAACGCAGATCACGCCGCCGGCGTGCAAATGACGCAATACAACCGAGTTCTGACTTTCATTGTCAGCGCTGCGGGAGAGATTGTTCCTCCCGAATCGTACTGTTTAGTCATTTCAAAAGCTGCGAAACTTGAACATTCACGCGATTGTGATGTACATCCATAGTCGACATCGACCGAAGGAGGCCAACAACACTGATTGTAACATTAGTTAGATAAAAGCTGTCTCCACAAATTATTCCACACCAATGTTCAACGGTTCAAAATTTGCCGGCGAGTCTTGAAGAGCGTTCTACTCAACAAGACGCCATCTTTACAAAGCGACTGTTAGCGGCATGTCTGCCCGAAACCTTCCTAGGACGGAAAAATTTACGAAGCCCACGATATCTGCTCATCAAAATATTAAGCTACAACTTATACTCAAAATCAAAAGTCAGAGAGCAAAATACTCCAAAAGCGAACACACTAGCAATTAGCTCTAAGGCAGTTGAGAAGTCCTGCTACCATCAAGAGCGACGGCACAACCTAAACAGTCACGTCATGGATTAAGCGTGATTTGTACCTGTGCCATCTGACAAGGAGACAGGACCAAAGCATCATATAGGAGACTTACGATAGTTGTGCAACAGCATTGACTTGAAGGTGGTTGAGCCATATTCATTGATACGGCTAGATCGTGAACCAAGTTCAGCGAACGTGGACAGCCAAACGTGTTTAAACCCTTGTAATACACTGAGATAACCACATCATGGGAACGAATATTCAATGTTTCAAAATTTTCTTGATCTCAAATTTATTCATGTGAAATTCGAACGAACGTGGTCTCTCTCAACAATATCAGAAACAGCACCAAAGTAGCTCAATGCTTCACCAATAATATAATTGAAATATAATAAGATGTATTTGCTAAGTCACCGCAGCCATACAAGATGGACGTTTTTGGGTTCACCCATTTGACAAGGTCGCATACCAGTCCAAGCAAAACAAATGCCCCATCGGAAAGCTATTTGTCATGAAATAATTTTACTTATCCATATCTAACATTGAGGTTTTTCAGCACTGATTAAGATAACTAAATTTCAACGTACAAACATGTTTGCTAATATGAGAAAATATGAATGTAAAACAAATCCCAGAAAATATTCGATGAAAAGCGCTCCATATTTCTGGGTCTATTCACGTCTATCGACATTTTTTTATAGAAATACTTATGACAACCAATGAAGGTTAAAGCAACTCACCGAAAACATTTTCATTTTCATTCGGATGAAAGTACGCTGTAAACAGGGATTGTCAAATGTTTCTCTCAAACATTGGAGATACTTGAAACTAATTTAGATGGAGTTAGATGCGACTAAAAATCATTTAGCTTTCATAAGGTGTTGTTTACGCTTGTCAGGAGAACATGGTATTTACCATAAACATACAATCAACGATTAAATCATTCATCTCACGATCCGGCTAATTCTCTGGCGTTTCAACTTCAGCGAGTTAATAGATCATGTCGATGTACATTGTGGTGAATAAACTCACGAAGTTACTAGTATCAGGGAAATTTCACGCACTTAAACGTGATCTAAGTTTGAGGTATGCTCAAAAACCGTAAATTAAATAATCAAGCCCAGCTGGCAAATTATGCATCAATTTCGAAAAAGAAGATTTTGTTTTTTGAGGTTTATCCTGACTAAATATCACAGCACAACCCCTTGTGCCTGGGTAAACCCGAAGACTTATTTCAACTTCCGATTCTTTATGTATACATATATTAAACTCACCATAGCAGGGGATATCCAACACATGCCACAGTGCCAATGGTTGTTTGAATAGACGAATCATGTAATCTTGTAGCAACAAATCCTCCAGTAAGGTCTTGCGATACCTGGGAAGCATCGCACTCGGAATTCTGACGAGCATAGCGGAATGTGTTTCCCCGATCGCTGGTAATAGTATTGAATTTAGACGGAAGCAAGCGTCGTCATGTAGATTTCTGAAGACTGCTGCCTCACGAAGCTTGGGAAGTATCTGGAGATTTTAAACATACAGAAATAAGGCAAGTCACATTCGTGCGTTATGCTGACTAGATTCAAGATTTAAGAATAATGGTGAAAAAAGGAAATAGCTGTGCAATACCATAGGATAAATGTATGAAAGTTAAACAAATCGTTGCTCTAATGTTTGCGTCCATGTGCGTCAAGGGAGGCGCAAAGTAATTCCAATTGTGACATGGAATGAACTGACTGACTGATAATATCAAGGATACAGCTGATGCCCTAATATCATTTTATGCGCAAGAATTTTGCCCAAAGAACGTGCCAACGCTGACGTCTTTGCCGCGCCCACTACAGGTCGAATGCTTTAGTAACATCGAGGTAAATCCTACGGTTGTGCGCAAGCATTTACGCGGGCTGAACGTTCGCAAATCACCACGAGAGGATGGAATAACACCAGATGTTCTGAAGTCATGCGAGCTGGAGCTTTGTGGCCCACTATATGGTCTATTCAGGCACTCATTGAATACGGGAAACGTACCAACTCAATGGAAAACCGGTGTTATCACACCAATCTACAAAGGGGGCAGTCGTTCTGATCCGGCAAATTACCGCCCCGTGACGCTTCTTTCAACGGTTTCTAAAATTTTGGAACGCATGGTGTGTGAACGACTTGTTGAACATCTCGAGAACCAGCAGCTAATAACTTTCACACAACACGGATTTAGGAAAACATATTCATGCCTGTCTAACTTGCTCACGACTCGAAATGACTGGACACAAGCACTAGACCAAGGGGGTTCCGTCCATGCCAGTTACTTAGATACATCTAAAACATTCGACAGAGTGAATCACTCCTTACTTCTTCAGAAGCTGCAGAATGTTAGCGTCATCGGAAACTTACTAACATGGTTCACAAGTTACCTGTCTGGACACAAAGTAAAAGTCAGAATAGATGGTGAAACTTCTCGAACAATTGAAGCCACGAGCGGAGTCCCTCAGTGTTCGGTTCTCGGTCCGATAGTGTTTCTCATATTTATAAACGATTTACCGAACTTACTAGCATGTAAGCTTGTTTATTCGCAGACGATGTAAAAATCTGGACGAAGGTCAACTCTATCGAGGACTGTCAAGTTGTGCAAGGAGATTTGAATAAGCTGCACCAGTGGTCAATCCAAAACAAACTGCCATTTAATTTCCGCAAGTGCAAAATGTTGCAAGTCGGAAAACCCTTTCCATTTTCCTATACACTTGGCAGCCATCCGCTTGAATGGAGTACATCACACAAAAATATCGGAATCTTGGTGTCTGACACTTTGAAGAACAGCCTACAGTGCGAATCCGTCTACAAGCGTGTGTGCCGCTTGCTCGGTTTACTGAAACGGAGCAATCTCGGACGTTTCCCACCACACACACTCGCAAAAATACTAAACAGTTACATACATCCTGTCGTTGACTACGCTGTACAACCTTGGACGCCATGGATGAAATAAACATCTCGCTCCTCGAACGAATTTATCACAAGGCAACCAAAACGGTTACCGGATTAAATAATTTAACCTTTGAGCAGCGACTGACCAGACTTCGACTGTGCACCGTCGAGCGCAGACGTATCCTACACGACCTCACTCTGACATATCGAATCATCTACGAGAAACCCCACCTTCTCAAACACCTCTTCAAGTTGGGTTCCGTTGTCCCCACACGCAGCCACCCTTTGACCCTTCACATTTCACACTCACGATTGAATTGTCGTCGTCATTTCATCGCTGTTCGTGTATGCTTCTTGTGGAATAGCTTGCCGACAGATATTGTTACCTCAGCGAACGAGCACATCATTGAACAAAGGTTACGAAACCCTATGTTGAAAACTACTGCGTTGGCCCCTACCTATTGATGTCTATATTATTTTACCGCACGGAACTACCGTCCATCCAAAGATTCTCATCCCTCAGTCTGTGTCGCCATTGGGGATTATTTTTGCTCCTTCTATGAAGAACATGGATATGATCATACAAGTAACGATTTTTTTAATTTTTTATATGTATATCCGTACGTACAGCAATTTGCTTTTTAAACCAAAAATCTTGAATCTTGAATCTTGAATCTCGACCGAAAATATATGTTTGGGTATATTTGTTTTTCCAGCTTGTAAAATCGGGCAATCTTCATCATAGTTGAACTTCGTTCAAATTTTTACATCATCGGTGAACATTAAATGTTTAGTACCGAGATTGCTATTAATCGTGCTTTCAAATGATATAAAACCCAAATCGCCATAGAGAAATCTTGCGTAGTGAATGCGTTTTAAAATTCAGCCAAGTAGATCACGTTAAATTCTGTTCTTTAGTCATAGAAACAAACTCGTATTTTTCGCATCGAGAGCAATGTACAAATATTTTAAAACGCAAGACTAGAGCCTATAACTGAATGGTTGATTGTTTACGTTGTCCTGAAATTTTTGTGTAGGTAGGTAGCGGGTTATTTTTTTATGCAGACCTAGCTTTGGATACGGTACATTTGAACAGACAGTGCATTTAGCTTCTGTTTCGTTAAATTGATCATCTATCCTCCATGGTGGATATTAGTTGAAATTATTTGTCCGCGCGAACTAGCAATAAATAAACACAACGAATAATCTAAATATTAATATTAATATTAATATTAATAATAATGATAATAATAATAATAATAATAATAATAATAATAATAATAATAATGATAATAATGATAATAATAATAATAATAATAATAATAATAATAATAATAATAATAATAATAATAATAATAAATTGAGAGAGGAATCAGAGCACCACAGAATAGTGGTCATTTTAGGTGTATTGAGTGTTTGACCTGGAATCACTCTGTGAATCTGTATTTGAACATCGTGGTTCGATTGACAAAATTCATTTATCAGTAGCTTTGAACTGCAACTTTGTCAGAATTTATATTTCATGCTCAAATCATGAGGACATTTCATTGTTGAAAGTTTTGATTATATGTTTAGCTATTCGTGATTGCATTCGATGTGTGTTGTACCATTTCAAAATCACGAATCTGATGTTATTTAAAGACAGCTTAGTATTTTGAGCAATAGACTTAGGCCCTAGAATGTTATTGAAAGTGCCAAATACTCAATTATTTAGTACAATTTGATATTCCAGATTGAAAAATTTATAACTTACATACGAACAATCATTTCTTCGACCGTCGATTGGTATTTGTATTTGAAATTGAAATACTGAAAATTTTGAGACAACAAACATAAAATATGAAAGTAAGTGAAACGAATAATTTGAGTTCTTTTCAATTTTGTTAATTGAATTGATTCACTTGATATGTACTCAACAGGACAACATCACTTTCTCATTAAAAAAATTAATCTTTCCGTGCAATGCAAGCAAATATGGAATAATATTTTGTATTATTCAGCTGATATGCTGTTGACGTTTATGCGTTAGAGCCAGTAAGATCAGGTTCGTTGTGACATTCTCGAACCACTTGGATTCTGATCGTAAAATCGATATGGGATATAAAAGTACGGGAATGTTTACTATGAGTGAAAAAACTTGGTAATCAGATTGTTTCAAGATTTCGCATTGAACAGTGTGCTTCTGGTGAGTTTCGAGATCAACGCTTTCTTCACTAAAGCCGATACAACTAGTGTTTTACAAAAAGCTACATGTACACTGTTATTAGATATTACTATGACTAATCGTACAAATTTGAAGGTTGAACGAATTATTAATGGTGAATCACTTCTTAGACAGTGAAACAGACTAAAGTAAGAACTGGAAATTGGTTCGATTAGAATGTCAGTACTGAAGAATATATATTAATGATTTCAATCAAGAGCGCTAAGAATTACATATATTAGGCACAAATTGTGTTGGCGTTATGTTGATGACACATTTGACATAATAAAACGTGGTGTTGGTAATTATTCTCATGAGTAATGACCTCGAGTCACAATTACTAAAGAAATGAAATTCAGCACACAGAATCTACTCGTTAATACAGCTGCCATACGGGAAGCGCGCCACTAAGATAAATTACCTGAAGGCCGCACTAATATGTATATTTATCGAATTAGATGAAATGAGTCACCCGAAATGTAAATCAGACAAATTGTCAGGGAACATCATGCAAGGATCTAAGCGTCCGCATAATAAGATTAGAGGGTGTATCGTACTTAAATCAGGGACTCAGCATTATATTAATATATTTTGTAGGGTGGCCACATTTTTGCCTTCGACAATGTTGATCTATTGCGACGCAGCATTAGGTAAATCTTGGAAACGCTTGCACGCGGTGACAGTTGAAACCACTTCGGCCGGAACTCATGCCGTTGGCAAATAAGATATCTTCACAGTTTAATAGTTGACGCTTCGACGGAAAAACATTATTAAGCTCACCATTCAGGTTAATGTGCAACGATATTTTACATCCTAAATAATACTTGCACAGTTGCCAGACTTTAGCCATGCTAATGTGAACCCCGATGTCAAATGACCTTGACCGATATCAACCTCTGCCGTGTAAATAGAGCATTTTATTTCCTACATCAAATTACACCCTTTCGGATTTTAATAGGCTGTTTGTGATACGATCGATTAGATGTCGTGGTTGGAGTACCAATTAATCGCGTTCCCTTTGCTGACTAAGACTTTGGGTTTGACGAAACTTCAAGGTCAGTAATGAAATGTTAACCAAAAAGTAATCTAAATTTTCATCATTTTCATGATTGTCCCAAAAGGTTATCCAACCTTTAATTACAGTAAAAAAATTTCTAATTTTCTAAAACATTTTTGATCCATCTGCATTACGAAATATTATTCATAATCATGATGAATACTTGATTGGTAAACCTAAATATTCAAAATTGACTCACTGAAATGCATTTCGTCGACTGTATTGAGAAACGCAACGCATATGAATGAACTTTGCAGCAACATAGCACACGAGAGATCAGTAAGTTGAAACGCATTTCCATACGGCAATAAATTCGTGAAAAGGACTCATTGAATGTTAGGGAATTTTTTTAAATGCAGTAAATGTTTTAGGCGAACGGAAAAAGGAGGACAATTAAAAGATCCCAAATTTGAGAAAAATATTTTTAAGACTCAACATGTACCAGATTATTGCTATGCTAGTTATACTCTCTAATAAATAAATATTAAATAATTATTGAGAATTTTTTCAAGTATATGCAGGGCTCTTTGAAACGACTTCAAATATTGTATGATTTATAAGTGCATATATGGTGAACCAGAAACATTTTTGTGAACAAAGCAGTTTTACATCTACTCTGAATAGGCATGACATCATTTTCATCCAACATACAAATGTGGGGCAGTTGGATTAATGTTTCGGGTAGCCTATGCGCCAAAGCGTACCGTTTCACACTTTCTGAATAAGCCTGGAAGTATTCAAAATATCTCTTTTTCTAATGCATATGGTGTGCATTTCCGGATCGTTTTGAACTGAATTCAACCCACTGAGGGGCACAACGTAAACACATTTCGCTCGGTCCGTCGTTGACTTCCAAATGAATGCATACATATTATGAGTCCATCAGTGTAAGCTAGTTTTCTAGACGTCGTGTGGTTAACCAATCTAAGTATCCAATTCTCAAATGTAATGAACGGTGAATCCTGCTGCTTAATCTGGATAAAGAATACTACTACCTATGAAACGTGAGTGTACATATGGCGGACTTGCAAGATAGTTTTACCAATTACCACAGTGAATGCAATTTAAAAATAAATTACCTTCATCAGGAGGTAGATCCATTTCTAAATTCCGCCTGCATGGTGTTAGATGATCGCTATCCATGCGCTCCGCCACAATGATCGGGAACGTCCAGCGTTCTGGGTATGCAAACCAAGTCATGTTTTGCCCGACTCTTTGGGAACTGGCTGTGACCACCAAACCCAATGTCGGGTAGGTAATATCCCAGATGTTATTAATTTGATATTGAACATTATAGCGCCTGAATATTCCCACATTTTTTGGTATCTGTTAAATGATATATGGAGAACATTAGAAAAACACTACCTTCATATCCGAAAGTGAAATGCTTCGAATTTTGAAGACAATTTTCATATCAAACTCACATCAGTTACCATAGGATACACCAATGTTTCGTTCAGTTGTGCAACTTGTTTTCTCGGGTATCCATTCTTACACAAATGAGTCACTAACTTGAAAGCTGAAAGCAGTAAGAATAATGTTTTCAAATTTGTTACAGGTGTTTTATACACAGATATCGATATTTCAACTTACATAACGGCTTCTCGCCCGTGTCATCTATTACAGCATCGTCCTCACCTGAAATGTTCAAATTTTGTCGAACAATATAGTCATCCCTTCGGACATGAAATGTGGTGAGTTTAGTAATCATTAATTTACTTTATTTCGCCAGATGCTCATAGACACCACGGAAATTAAATATTAAAATATAACTATGCTAATAATCCGCAGCAATTATTTCACTACAAAGCTGTGCTGCAGCTTTGTGTCGTTCTTCTACGCATGGACGGAGTGCATCACTCTGAATAATACAAGTTACAACGCACCTATTTAAACTTCAAAGTTTTTGCTTCATTTTCAATTTTTAGTTGAGTAAATATTTAAAAAAATATATTATTTGATTAGGTTTTTGCTGGATAATATTTAAAATCAGATTTGTTAATATAACATCACACAGCATCACCGCATGCTTGAACTGCATTCAGGTGTTGAGTCAAACCATAGCTACGTCGGCGATCGAGAAGATATATTGCACGCACCAAGATCACAATGTCTGGATAAATAGGCAGTATCCAATTCGGTATCGTTGTATGTTGGTACACATGGCAGTAAATCAGTTTGCAATCGTTATTGCTATAAATTTGTGTAACGAGAATAGTGGTTATGCTTCAGCTTTTGCACGAAAAAATGGTTTGGTTTTTATAGGATTTGCTGTATTCGGAGTATCACGAAAGAATTTCCACTGGCATTGGCTGATGTAAATTTAGTGCCAGATTGTAGAGTGTAATCTAGGGAAATCAGGATGAATATCAAAGAACTAGACGTTATCGTGAATCATGCTTTGTCATGGGAGACGCTTTTTAATTCCTCGTAGGCTATAAAAATACACGCAGTTGATCACAATCAAGTTAGTATGTTGATCTCTCAGTTCTGAATAAAATCATCCAGGAGGCCAATTTAGAAGCCAGTGAATCTTCTTGTGATTTCATTCTACGATTCCTACAGTTGAAGCAAAATTCAGGAAACTTTTAGTAATTAAGAATCATTATCCAATTAAATCAACGTTGTGATGAACGCTTCCAAACGTTTGGGCATTTTCATTGCTTTACTTATCAAAAAGTAAACTGGAGTTTCTGAATTTAATTTCACTGAGTGCACAAACCAAGATACAGGATGTGCTAATCCGTGACTAGATTTTTTCAACGATGCAGGCAATATTGCCAACAAGTAAGAACAGTTGACGGATTCAGTTAATTCGCAAGTCAAGAACTTGCTAAATATCATCATATGTATAAATACACATTAAGAATTCATAATATGCTGATTGATGGCTTTTATGCCGGTTAATTGAAGGATAATAGCAACTACAAAACGCTATTCTGACGATTTACTGAGACAGATACGAATATTTTCAGCAAAATCTACCGCCGTTTGATTAAATCTGTGCTCGAAACAGTAAGCTAGAGACAGTAGAAGAAGAAAAAGAATGACTTTATTCGTGTACATGAATTTTCAGCAATGTTCACAGTTGGATCAGTACACAAGTGAGATATGATAAACAAAGTTGGGACTTCTAAGCCGCTGTTGGATAAGTCTGGCACGATCAACCTGTTTAACCACATGTGATTACTATAGGAAGCTGTCGTGCTGATGTCGCTCTACTTGCTTACAAAACCTTATTAAATACGTGTTTCAATTAAGATGCTGCCACTCCACCCCACATCATACCTAAAATATTCATTCGAATACCGTGAGTCACGACATACATGCAACCACTCCACGATACTGCAAATTCTTCACTTCCGCATCAGCTGTCGCTATTATTTTTTATTGTGTACGAGTCTGTTTGGTTCCAAGGTTGTCGAAGACTGGGCGGTTTTGGGGATAAGCTCACAATTCCAAAATACTCCAATGGCACGCGTCTCAGCTCCTGGCCTGCACGCGTGGTGCTGTGTGACCCGGCGGAACTGCTTCCACTGACAGCAGAAAAGAAGAAAGTCGGCTGACTGGCGCCTTAAATCCAGCATGCTTCAGGCAGGTGGATCTCGTAAGTTCATGACGTCGGTCCACCAGGAGAAAAGCAAACCCTTATATCAAACCTTCACTACCTTGTGGCTACATCTAATCATGAAAAAGGCTTCAGGAGTCAACCTCGAAGACAAATCCGGAGCCGGAGTCCCGTTAGGCAGTCTGAAGTTTTATTCAACTTCCCCCTGCCAACTCCTGCGACGACTCCGTTTTCCAAACGCATCAGCCCAGCTGTTCCTTTAGTTCCGGTAATGCCGTGGAGAGGGAGCACTTGCTGCGTGGGCAACAGCTAGTTCTCCATATTTTACTGCCCTGGCGTACATCACAACGCACCAATGGAGAAGACGCACCATTTCGATTCTGCGGATAATTACACGTGAAGCAGCAGATACTTGTTAAAAGCTACGGCTCGATTGGCGTAGAGCTCAGCTCCTGGGGCTGCTTTCGACGGTGGGAGAGTCTTCCAGGTCTTATTGGATGGTTACAGCCGGCCTCAAGCTAAGCAGCCCCCAGCCAATATGGTGCCATTTCGCCACGGTCTGCTATCCCCATTGGATGCATGGGGATTAAAAATCAACCGACAAGCAGACTGTTTTTTTGCACCAGCAAAACGAACTACTGAAAAACAAATGTCATTTCTGATCCTGGGAACCTGGAAGGACCGGTCCATGCTTCCTGGATTTCATGACGAAATTTTGAATATCATGGGTGCAAGAAAATCAGCTGTGATTAACATTTAGCTAAAGAGGATGAATGTCGACGTGGCTGCCCTGCAATAGGCGTGATTACCAGACCCTGGTATGCTAACAGAACGAGATTACGTATATTTTTAAAAAGGAAGGGGTTCTGCTGAGCCTCGACTGCACGGAGTTGTGTTGGCCGTGCGAAATGACCTACTAAAATCAGCAGAACCAAGCAGCAGTGGGAGCTAAGAGATTTCGACTCGAAATCTGAAGTGCATTACTGGCACCATTAAGTTGGCTAACGTTTATGCACCGACATCTCTGCAACGCCTGCCTAAAAAGATGTTTTTCTATCATAACCTCACAAAAGTCCTCATAAATGTGCGACGAAAATGTGTAGTGACATTTGGTAATTTCAACGTCGAGTTGGTACGGATTACGAGTTTTGGCAATACTCTCACGGAGAGTTCGGTGTAGATGATACAAATGAAAAAGGAAAACTCCAAAATCCTCAAGATAATGAATTTATCCAAAGGCAACCAGAATCTTTTTTGTAGTGAGTAGTGAATAACTCTCTAGATTTGGATTGGATACCACATGCGTAGAGATAATAATACTCACGGTTGTCAGTAAAGATTATTATAAATTATTTATTTTTTTAATATGGTTTTGTAGAAGAAAAAGGTTGATTTTTCAAAATGAGATTTCAGTTAATCAAATTGATAAACCAAATGCTCTTTTGTTACTAAAAATCCTGAATCTGGATATCTGGATCGCTTCACCATCAGAAATTGTGTTAGCTCCGTATTAAATGATTTTCAAACAAATTTAATTGCTATTATATCGAATGATTCTCTGCAAGCACATTTAGAGATTCGGATGTAAACAAGAATTTCATACATATTTTGCCCAAACATACATTCTCCACAAAATATTACTTTCCTACATTATATCATTCGTTCCCCGAAGCGTTTATATCAAAATTTAAAAGTAACATTACTTGGAAATTTGTACACTAATCTGATGGTTTTGTAAAGCTATGAGTTACTTTTACCATAAATGACGAATCTAAAATCTGAAACGGCTCAGTTAGACACGAAGACAGTAAAGAGCTTTTGTCGAACGTTCTTAATCTCCTATCATTTAATATCCCACGACTAGTAGGGAAAACATTTCCTTATAGACTACATTCATAATAAATATATCTACTTATTCTATTCATAACACAATCAGGCAAAGAATCAGTAAAATATTACCATTTCAACTTTCACTCGCTTTATCCAAGTTTTTGAAATTAACAAATTTAATAATTATTAATTTTCGAAAGATTGCTTGTAGAAATAAATCAACCTCGAGAGACGAATGTCGAGTCAGCAACGATGAAACTCAACATTCCGGTCACCTAAACATAGAATTTGATAAAACAGTTCGGCTGTTGATCATGTTGCACTTGTATACCGCTGTCGGGTAAGGCTGATACGACCAACCTGCACAATCACATGATCAATAACAAAAATGATCATCGGTTTGAACTTATTAACATGTATTTCGGCACATTTGATTGAATAGAATGGTCGTACCAACCTTATTCAACATTTCCATACGAGCACAGCTTGTATAACTTTCTCCCAATGTTTTATTGCATGTGGATCCGGATCGAACTTTCCACTCCTGATGAGTGTAGACGGTACGAAACCGGTCGTGTTGTGTGTGTGATGGAAATGCATGAAAATGAGCATTTTAGTTCAACTGTTAATTTTCCATCTCTATCAACACGTCAAAAAACATCATAATGTTGCTTCCATGAACCTACCAACAAATTTTAATTTATACTCTCCATTGATTGAAATTACGTTGATCCGCAAGTCTATCAGTTTGCTCTTTGCTTGAAAACGCACAGTTGATGCTTTGAATGCACACCGCCAATACGGCGTTTTTGATGCCAAGATGACGCTCAGTTGAACGTAAAAATTATCTGATAGTGGAAAGTGCACGTATTTGTCCAAGGAACAATTTGTGACAACGCTTTGCACGAGCTGAAATGAAAACGTTCGAAAGTAATGCAATAATTAATTTGCCGATTTGAATCCAAATCATTGCCTGCAAACTTTATGAACCTAATGTAATATCTGAAACATTATGGGATATTATCCAGGCACTAGTTCGACCAATTTTTTGGGTTTGATTCGTATATTGTAATCCAATCTCACGTGGGTTGTAAATTCATCGATAAAATACGATGTTTCTTCATTTGCTATTCAGAAATATTGCCACATCATACCGTGATGCTCATCAAAATATTTACTTGAAAGATAAATGCTAGAATGTTTTTTTTTTGAAAATTAATGATTGAACGTGAGTTATTAAACAGATGAAATGGTAATTTTATATTTATTTTATACACATATTCAAAGGTGATGGGAGCACCAAAATATATATTCAAATCGAATTTCTCATTTCGACCTACTTAGTGCTTGGTTGTATTCCGAAAATAAATCTCGAGTGAGTATTTTTGAATCTCCCCTGGTACGTCATGACTACAGGTTATGGCACTCATCGCCTTTTTCTACGATAAAATAACTAATCATTGGAAAGGTCAAATTGTTACACCAAACACTTCAATATTTATCGCGGAACCTTCTTCATGGGAGCCGTAACACAATTCACGATAGCGAATTTGGAAATGGAGTCACCGGAAGGAAATTCATGCAAAATTATTTTTTTATAATTAAAAAATGTAATTCTTTTCAATACTGGTTCAGATCATGAAAATCCTGATCATATTAAATTTAAATATGGAGTGCAAACAACACGAAACTGATCGCGGGTTGAATGTGTTTGGTTTGTATACAAATATAGAATGCTTTTCCGTGTCAATGGGTGTAACCCTATCTACATGCGTGCACTTGTGATTAGATATGTTGGTCGTGCAAGCCTTATCAATCAGTGGCTTCAAAGATTTACCGTTGATTTCATTATGTTTCCAATCTTACTATTTTAAAATGTCTATCGGGCATGAACACTCAGCCGAAACCACATTATGCTTCATAGCAGTAATCAGAAATTTTGGTTGAAGATTTCATTAGCTATTTATAGAATATTTGATGTTACGGGAAACATTCAGGTATGCAATTTCAATATAATTGTGGACACGAAATTATATATACAAGATAAATCAACAAACTATTGGATACTCTTACGCCACGATTACCATCAGTGAAATACCAGAATTTCATATATTTGTGAATTTCAATGACAGTAAAAACATATTCATACTCACAATGCATGCCTGGGATTGAACTCTGTTCATCAAATCTCCATGTGCTGCAGCTTTTTTTAAAGCTTCGTTGTTGGATATCTTGAGCACAACGGAACCTGTTAAACCCAAAGTGAGTTCTCTGAAAATATGTCACGCATAAATATCGATCAAACCAATCCCAAAATTTCTTGCGAATTTATTCTCATACCCTATTTTCAATTATACACCCACCATCACTTGAAAATTCGATCATGTTTGCAGATGGCTCGAATGGCATGATGACATAGTTGCCATATGTTAGCTATGTTAGTATTCAAAATTGTCTACTCCTTATGGAGAGTTAAAATCAAGTTCGCGAATTCGGCACAGCGCAAAGACGTTTGCAAAGGAGATATGAATGATCTCGACATTAATTTAGCAAATTGGATAAAACTTGCTTTTGATCACTTATTTTGAAGGCACGCCAAAGTCAAGCAGGTACTGCTTTTGGCAGTTGACAGTAGATTAGACCGAGATCGTTTTAATGGCCCTTGTCGTCCGACTACCGCCAATCTCTGTGAAAGATGCGGAGTAAAGTTTGTTCAGTAATATGAAACGCTGCGCTGTACGAAATCGCCATGCACTCGTAATATGCAGCCGTGGTAGACGTTGACTGAAGGAGGTCAAAGCAACAAATTTTTTGCCATATATATTCATGGCACTCGGTTTCAAATGTTAAGGTGAATCTCTATTTTCGGACATGACACCTTTTCGTTCCTTTAAAAATTTGAAATAGCACAGGTAGAACTTTGTCGATAAGAAGAAATGGAAACTTGCTATCCAAAGTTTGATATATTAAATTTTTTATACATGTATTATCCATGCCAAGAAAATGCTATTATCTTTAAGAGTTAGTTTTGTGCAGCACAATTTACTTTTTCATCAATACTCGTCAAGTGGATCGTTCACAACAGGAAATGGTAGTGACACGTTTTAATAAATCATGGGTTGAGGGATATATGGTTAGAAAGCGAACCATTCGCTACCCCACAGAATTACGGAATGAATGAAAATGTGAAATTTAATGGCATATAGCTTTCACTTCAAACATTGCCATGCATAGATAGTACACTACAAAACAACGTAGAGGATTCCAAGAAATAAATGGCCTTGACAATCAATGCGTAAACATTGTTTGTAGAAAGATAAGGAATGTCCGCACGTCACATTCTCAACACACTTGAAGCAAGTTTTTCTTGGTAGACTCAAATTTAGAGATAAGAAAAAGATCACGCCGTATCCTCCTTCAAATAAAGTCACAAAGAACCAAATGTTGCAAAAATTCAACTTTCAGAACCTTCACTAATTTTGTCACTCTGTGATAAATGTTCTCGAAGAGGGCAATATCTTTTCGCAACCAAGAAGCGCATACTTCTACCACATACTCACACGGTTGGCCAAAGTTAGTTATTCGTCGTCGGGAGATACCCAACAATTTACTGATCTGCCAGTGAACTGTAAGTTTCAGAATTCCAATAATCCATACTCCAATGTATTTTCCACAGAACTCCATGCTCAAGCTTTCCCTTTCCAATCGATATATTCAAGGAATATTCTTTTCATAGTGAAAAATCTAACTTTTCCGAATTTATTTCTACACCTCTCTGCATTTTTACACAACCTGCAGCAGAACTGATCCGCGTGTAAAGCTTCAAATCACCCGCGTTCAGAACCATTTTTAAGCTTGTGTGTAAGCAAATCCTTCATGTATAAGAGAACAATAATCGGGACTAGCAAAAATGAATATGGGACTCCTCTGTAAATTTAAATTTAATGTTACATTGTTTAATTTTACTTGGAATGACAAACCTAGTTAGATAGTCTAAGTTGAAGATATGTGTAGAAATTCTCTGTTTATTGCAGTCTGCCTGCATATTCGATAGTGATTGTTACTCTCAATATATTAGACATAAATAATGCAAGATGATATAGAGGGTAAAAATTGCGACAGAAAATTGAGACTATCGCATATAGCATGAAACAGAAAGTTAAGGTCGTGATCTACAGGCGAGATTTTGTTTGACAAGGTAAAATTAATTCTAATACATATAAAGATGAGAAACGCCTGAATGGCTCTTCAAAACTAGTTTGCTTCGAGCAGTTGCATTTCATGCGTTCACAGAGGCTGTTCACCTGAGACAAAGCCAACTAAAAATCAACATATCACTGAATTCTGCTTCATCCCAATATGGAAAACGCTACATAGAGGCAACCTCGTGGAAAACTCCGGAGAAGGATTCTCTTTAAGCTGTTCGTAGCTATATTCAACTTCACCTTTGTAACACCAACAACTACATTGTGGTCCAGATGCATTAACCCGTCTTCTAAAAAGTTTTCTTATTGTCGTGCAGCAAAGGCACTTGCTGCCTTAGAGTACATCTCCCCAACCAGATGCTAAAGCTTTTACCAAATAAGTTTGCCGAATAACTACTCGATTGTGCTAACAGAAGAGTTGAAAATGTAATATTATAAAATGTATCGACAAAACGTAAGAAAACAGTTCACAGTGGCTGATGGATACAGGCTAAGGATTCAACCCAAATTATTCGATCTGAATGAACCTACATTGTTTGAAAAATATAATAAGCGTAACTTGTCATGAGCGAAAAAAGATGCAAATTAATTTGGAAAACTACTGATTACTTTCAAGTTGATGTGCAATGATTAAATCTAGAAGAATATAATTGTTTTCAAACAAACCAAACATACGCTGTTACGAATCATGCTACCGAGGCAATAAACATTGGATGAATCCTTATAAACTCACTTTTGTCATCTATAATATTGTGAGAATGGAAATGTGGCGCGTATCAAACAATAAATTAATGTAGTGTATACTTTCGATTAAAAGCATCTTGCAATATATAAAATAATTACAGACTCACCTTTATTCATTTGTTCTAATTTAAAAGATTAGTGAAATTTGATAGTATTTGTGCATGAACATATTAAGAAAACATGTTTTTCATCATTTAACAATAATTCAAGTTTCAGGATCGAAAATATATTCAAAAATACTCATTCGCATGTATCTACACCACACACACACACCATGCATGGTTACGTGCTGTTTGCACTCATCAGGTAGTGGCAGCAAGATCAGGATCCGGATGCGCTTGAAACAGTGGTGTAGTGAAAAACAAAGTGCGTTTGTATTCAAGGTAATTCACGGTTTTTAATGGTCTGAAATCCAACAAGCTTAACAACAACCATCGGATGTTATAAATTGAAAAGTAAGTGTATAAACAAGATAAGGAATTATATTAGGCCGTATATAAGTGTTCATGAAACGAATTGTTCGATGAAAATTCGTCTCATTTCCTTTCAAAGCCATACAAGCATGTGGAGTGAGCAACGGTAGAAGGTAAACTGTTCCAAGTAAAACAGACACGGACAGAATAAAAATACATTCTACAGTTCAGGCGGTGTGTTCCACCAGCATATATTTATGGGTCTGATAATTTCTCGTATCCATTCGCCTGAATAAATCTTGTAGGGGTGGTATGTGATATGGAATATTTTGTAAAGCAGGATAAGGTCTTCGCTGATTCGTCGATAAAGAACGTCGAACAGATTAGGTTGAACTATCCTCTCTTTATAAGGATTGTTTCGGATGCTGAGAACTAGTATTGTTGATGGGTGATAGATTCCCTGTATAAATTCAACCTCCTTCTTGGGCCACGGAGACCTTGACTGCACACCGTATTCCATGAACTCTCTCGAATATGTATTCATAATCCTCGGGTATATCTTGCGCGAAAATTTCCCAAATACCGGTTTGAGTATATTTAAGACACGTGTTACTTTTTCAAAGGCACTGTAGCATAACCAAACACCCAAATCTTTTCCTTCACTGCAATTTTCAAGAACATGTGAACCTATATGGTATGTGAACTCCCACATTCATGAGCATTCACGAATTTGTTGAATTTGGACGCAAGTTTGTTCTTCAAAGACCAGCTGTGAAGCGCATGAAGATCTCCGGTATTAGCAGACAGTCTTCGGGGCTATGAATGCGGGCCCATATCTTTATGTCGACAGCAAATATCGAAATGTTACATCGAAATATTTGCGGTACTTCATTGACTTAAAAAAACAAAGAGAATCAGACCAAGGACTGAACCATGAGAAACTTCGCTAGTTGCTGCGATTGGTATTAATGATGCAGGGTCAACATGTCTCAGGCCTATGCGGTTTTTCAGGTAGTCATTTAGAAAATCCCACAACTTTGCAGTGCTACCAAGCCTTACAAACTTTAACAGTTGTAGGGTTTGTTCAACACGATCAAAGGCTTTAGAGATATCTAAGTAGCAGGCGTGTATTGCTAGCCCTTAATCTACCAATTGTGTCCAGTCGTCCAGCGTTATCAGTAAATTGGATAAACAGGAATAATTCCGTCTTTATCCATGCTGTTTAATCGAAAGCAGCTGATTATTTTTGAAATGTTTCTTCAGGTCGTCAACAACGAGGCGCTCAAGTAATCTCGACACCAGGGATAACAGAATAACGGGTCGATAATTGGAAACATTGGAGAGATTTCCAACTTTATAAATAGGAGAAATTATTCCGCGTTTCCAAACTGTAGGAATCACTCCATTTGCCAGTGTTTGTTTGAACAGATATGTGAGTGTTTTGTACAGCAAATTTGCACATTACTTCAATATCAGTGGGGTTATACCGTCAGCCCCAGGAGACTTTCCGGTTTAAGATTTAATAAGGCTTGAATGACGCGTTTCGACGTTACCTTCTTTTATTACGTTGAGTGACGTGCTGTGCGGACGCATATATTTGTGCTCTCATACATTAGGATTTATTTCCTCACGTTTTTTTGTCGGAGCTGGAAGGTTCGTATATCATTGAACTCGTCTCAATTTGCTCTTTCGGAATATACCCGTTTCAACTTCGAGCAAGGTGAGTTATTGAAAATCCAAATTTTCAAGTTTTAACCCAAATTTACCGACGCGTGCAACATCCATGGCGATTCAGAATATTGTTCCTGTTCGAATAATGTTGAGAGGGTCACATCATTTCGAATTGACTGATAGTTTTTTCAACACTATCAGATCGAAACTCGTTCAACCGCACAACTTTTATCCAACTCCTTCGTATTTTACCGCTTGGATCGCGTCCCTCCGATCAAGTTTGGTTCCGTTGTCCCCACACGCAGTCAACTTTGACCCTTCAAATCCCACACTCACGATTGATTTGTCGTCGTCACTTCTTCGCTGTTCGTGTATGCTTTTTGTGGAATAGCTTGCCGACAGATATTGTTACCTCAGCGAACGAGCACATCATTAAACAAAGGTTACAAAACCCTATGTTGAAAACTACTGCGTTGGCCCCTACCTATTGATGTCTATATTTTCAACGCACGGAACTACGTCCATCCAAAGATTCTCATCCATCAGTCTGTGTCGCTATTGGGGATTATTTTTGCTCCACTTATGAAGAACATGGATTTGATCATACAAGTAACGATTTTTTTAATTTTTATACCTAGATCCTATGGTACTGTACAGCAATTTGCTTTTTTATTCATAAATCTTGAATCTTGAATCTTGATTCACTCCACCAGTAGCTACGGATCGATAAACAACTGCACCGCTAAGTGCACTGACTCATCACTCGTTGGATTGTAACAATGACGCGAAGGATGACCTCGATGACCCAGATAAAGAAGGCAGCACGTGATGCGTGTCAAATGTGTAACAAAGGGGTAAGCGCCAAATCCATCGTAGTTAAATGTTTTGGCTGTTTGGGTAAAATACATACTAAATGTGATAAAGCCCTTACGAAAGAAGTGATATCTTTTATTAACAACGTTGATTTACCCGGTGTTTGCTCAGTATGTTGTGCAAGTCGAAGTAAACAGCCTAGCGATACGACTATGAGGCAAAGCTGGAATCTCGAATAAAGATTTTGGAAAATTACTATCGAAAAATTGAGGAAACATTTAATCCGCTTTTGGTAGATTCACTTGCCAACGCAATTCGACCCGAAATAAATGTTGCTCAAGACAAAAAGGAAAAGGAAATTACACCAATAACTGCTCCCTTAACTGAATGTGGTGATAGTTCATCCGAAAGTAATAAAGGTGGACCTATTGTTCCCTGCTTACCTAGGTCCTCATCTAGCAAAATTGTGAACACTTTGTCCAGGACTCCCCGCCGTCTAGTTGCTAGATCAGAGCGTCCCAAAAAGCAATGTTACCGCCCATTCTACTAAGACAGATATCGCTCTCAGTGTAATTTGCACAAATATCCCGGAATCCACAGATTCATTTTGTCAGCAAGAAAAGCACATGAGCTCAATGAATGGACTAAGCTCTGTACAGACATGGGCTTGAAAGCCTCGGTACCTGCATCGATGACTCGCTTAACCCGGCATAGAGACACCCCTCACGTAGACCGGCCGCGCCTATTAAGGGTGACATTGCGAAATAAAACTGAAATGGAAGAAGTCATCCTCAATGCGTACCTACTCAGTGCTTGTCCCTGTTTGACCTGTCGAGTACAAGCCGACATACCTTCGTGGGAAAGGAAAGGTCAATCCACTTGTCGAGACCACTCTACTTCACGTAGTTTAATATTCCTCGGTGTCCCCGAAAATGTTGATGTAGTATCAGAATCGGACTCAAAGCAACATGATCTGAAGCAATGGTTATACATTGTCGATGCTATTATATCTCGTGATTCCATTGTCGTAGACACTTTTATAATATCTAGATCCTCTAACTACAAAGGCAATGGGCCCAGTTCTCTGAAAATCACTTTTCTAACGACTGAAATGGCTATCGCTATGAATACTGACTGGAAATCTAACCGCTCTAAACTTCCACCAGACGTGAAACTAAGCGTGTCAAGCGTGTTCTCTCACTGAAACCTAGAGAACCATCGCAACCACAGCCTGATTGCAGTCTTGTTACTAAAGGTCAAAATGTTACCCCAAAAAACGAAAAGGGTCTGACTCATCGGACCAATAGCTACAGTACACGATCCGACATGGTGTAAGGTAAATACGATCAAGTGGATATATACAAATGTTTAGTGTTTAACTAACAAATTAGATGAACTTTTTAAGCTTTGAGATAGACTTTCACCTGATTTGGTTCCAGTTACAGAGACTTGGTTCCAGCCCTGCATGACTGATGCTGAACTTTTGATTCCGAAAATGTCACTATTCTATCGCGATCGCGATCGAAGATCCGGTGGTGGAGTCGCAGTCTACTATCACGAACGGTTAGCGCAGTGTAACGTCATCGATCATCCTGACCTCAGCCTTCCTGATACGATGTGGTGTTCAGTAAAACTAGTCAACGGAGATGAATGTGCGAACGGCATCATTTACCGCTCGCCATCATCCGAAAGCTCATTCAATGACATTCCAGACTACGCAATTGCTGATCATTGGCGATTTTAATCTCCCGCATCTGTTTCCAAGAGGTAAGCATTTGATTGAACATAAATGCAAGGAGGTTATAGAAATTGCTTCACTGCACAATCACGTTAACCAGCCAACTCGCTGGCCGGGACTTGGCCAACCTTCAACCCTTAACCTTGTCTTAACGACTGAGGCAACCGCGGTAGAGGATATACAATACCTGGCACAACTGGGAAAGAGTGATCATGTGGTGCTTTCGTTTGATTATGTATGTAGTGCGGAACGATCGAGCGAACACGCGAAAATCATGAGTAAAATACAATTTGAATCCTTAAATATCAGTCTCTGGAATGCAAGCATTCATGAGTTTGATTCAATGGATTCTGGCTCATATTACAATTCGTTTCTAAATTATCTGAATTTGGAGATTTACGAAAACTCGATTTTTGTACCACACAAATGCAGCTACAACAAACAGTTTGTTATTCGGAGTAGAACTAAGAAATGGCTAACTGTTAAGCGAGAGTCTTGGGTAACTCATGAGAAGTTTAGTACGGAAGCAACTTGGAAGCGATTCTGTAAGATACAAAATCAAGTCGCGACTCTTGTAATAGAAGATCGCATGAAATTCCAATGGAACTTGCTCAAGAGAATGGGAAAGAATCCTAAGCTTCTCTACAAGATATTAAATGAACGATCAAAGATCAAACCAGGTGTATTCTCTGTACTAACACCTAATGGATTGACCAACACTGTCCAAGATACCGCAGATGCTTTAGCAACGTTTCACTCATTTGTCTTCAATCCCAAGCGTTGTATCCCATATCAAGTTCCGCCAAATTCGCTACATTCTGAATTACTAAGTGAAATGACTATCAACGAATACATGGTTTGGCGGGAACTTTGTCAACTAAACGAAAAGAAGTCCCCAGGCGCAGACAAATTTACCCCGCCATACTTCGCAGGTGTCGCGTTTATTTGACTGCTTCTCTCACTCGCATATTGAATCTCAGCTTAGATGAAGGAAAAATACCACGTCAATGGAAAGCCGGGATGATAACTCCTATTTATAAAGGCGGTAGCCGTTCAGACACAGCAAACTATAGATCTCTAAATTAATGGAACGCATTGTGACTGCGCGCATAAGAAAACATTTTGAAAACCAAAAGATTTTCAGCGCAGCACAACACGGTTTTCGGAGAGATCGTTGCTGTTTATCTAACTTTCTTACAACGTTCGAGGATTGGGCCAAGGCACTAGACGAAGGTGAGGCTGTACATGCTTGCTACATCGATATTTCCAAAGCTACCGATAGAGTCAACCATGACATCTTGATCAAAAAGCTCGAATCATATGGAATAACGGAAATATTGCTAAATTTGATTAGGGACTATCTTACTGATAGACACGTCCAAGTTCGGGTAAGGAGCACCTTATCGAGAAAAATAGACGTCACGAGTGGAGTTCGCAAGGCTCGTTGCTTGGACCTCTTATATTCTTGCTGTATATGAACGATATAGTGGAGAATATTAGATGCAACTTGAGACTATTTGCCGATGATATTAAAATATGGAAACGTGTCAGGTCTGGTAATGACTGTATGGCATTACAACGGGATCCAAGCATCTTATTTCGTTGGTCCCAGTCAAATGAGTTACCATTCAACCCCGCGAAATGTGAAATGTTGCAGCTTGGAAAATCTCTGCACCGCACGTATCAGCTTGGCACGCAAGATCTCGTCTAAGCCACAGCAGAAAAAGATCTTGGTATCTGGGTTTCGTTTAACCTTAAGCCTGAACAGCATTGTGGGATGGTGTACAATGAAGCTTTCTTCATCTTGAGTCTTCTCAAAAGAATATTACGGATTTTTACGCTCGAAACCCTACCCCGGGTAATTAACACGTACATACGTCCTGTTATGGAATATTCCATCCAAGCCTGAGCACCATGGCTGATGAAGGATATCGAACTACTCGACAGGATTTATCATCGTGTAACGAAGTTGGTCTCCCGGTACAAAAATTTGCCTTACACAGAGCGAATGTTAAAACTGAACCTACACGATTTTACCCAACGGCGGATATATAGTGACCTTAAGTTGACCTTCAAAATCATGCATTCTGTAAACCATCCCCTTAAACACTTGCTAAAGCCCAATGACGTTACTCGAACACGAACACATTCAAAGGCTTTAAGCATATCGCATTCTTGTTTGGTTATATGTCGTAATTTTATCTCCGTTAAAATTTGTTTCACTTGGAACTATTTGCCTGAAGAAATCACACGATCAGAATCTGTTGAGGGTTTCGCTTCCAAACTCGATGAGTTTATGACGAACCATGCAGTATGCGAGTGTCCCTATTGATTTTTGAGATATTTTATAATATAATTTATATTATAATTTCCACATACCTTGTCATCCTATGGTTATTGTTAAGCCTAATGCTTTTTCTACCATAAAATTTTCTGAGTTCTTTTTGAGTTACCTTTAGTTCACTCACGGCGACCGTGATTGAAATGGTTTCATTTGTGATATAAATCGCATGTTTTCTCGGGGTGAATCCAGATGAATAAAACGTAAGACCTAACTGCAGCAAATACGCATTTAGTCCACACTCTGCAACGGTGTAGCAGCCTACCTAATCGCGTGGTTCCGTTATTGCTTTTGAAACATCACTGGATAACCCTATTGTCAAGTACGTTTTTCTGTTCGATTATAACGCCTAACAAAAATTTGTTACGTTGTTATTTTTGGTAGAACTTGTAAATCACATATTTTAACCGCTTATCATTTATTAATCTTAAAAAAATAATCCGTTGTTTCATATCGTATATGACACGGTCTTCATGCCAGAAATATGGCTCTCCCTCAGGTTGCATTCCTGATTAAAACTCTCCATAAAGTAAAACAATTTTCCATTGCATACACACGACACAGGCCGCGTAGGAATCGCTGTCTTATTCTAATGAGCGTTCTCGGTAGAAAAGAAATAGAACGCACTTTAGCATTTGCTACTTTATCCGTCAACGATATTTGTAAGATGTGAAGGTTGTATTATGCGTGGGTGGTTAGGCATTCGCTGTAGTTCAGTAAAGCCATAGTACAGAAGCGCTGTATTCCATTATTTTGGCCTCATTCTCAGCTTTCCGTTACCCTAGACAATTTGCTTATCTGTCTCGGTATTTAACGAGCGGCTACAGCAATAGTTGAGCACAGATAAATAAAATTATGTACACGTTATTGTCCGTTTACCATAGTTTTCGTTTTTGTTCATACTAATTGTGAACCCAAAGTATCTTCATGCCGACGAAAATCAGCATCAGAGAAGCCCCGTAGGTAGATAACTGGCGCACAGCGCGTTTATCTGCTAGCTCCCTGCTGCCTTGTACGTTACACTTGACTATGCAAAGGCTAGAGAGGTGTACTCGAACAAACACCAAGTGGTGCTGGGGACATCCCTTTTACATAATCCCCGAGAAACTTCATGACGATATCTCAACGTATATCTCAGCTCTCTGCTACGGCGTTCCCGAGACGCGACGCGCCCTTGGCTCTCCCAGCGGCTGGGGTGAAGAGTAAGCTAGCTGGGGCCATAAATATCCGTAAGGACTTTTATCTGGGATGTTGGAACGTACGGACACTGCTTGACGTTGGTAGTCAAGCAACCACGATGCGCTCTTTATTGGACTACCAAGTAGATGTTGCTTGTCTTTTCGAGGTCCACCTTTCCGGACACGGATCCAAATCGATCAAGGTCCCCGGAGTTGATCGTACTTATTGGCTTTATATAGTGGTCCCGAGGATAGATCTGGTCAGCATGGACTAGCGATAGCGCTCAGCGACCATAATAAACAAGCACTCATGTCATTGATGCCCGTATCCTCGAGAATTGCGGTGGTTCGGCTGGTTCGTTTTGGTGTATGCCCTAACCCTTTCAGCCGACCAAACTACAAAAGACGACTTTTATAACCAACTTCAATTCGTAGTCGATAGAGTTGCTGGAAACGACGTAATGGTTGTGGCTGGTGACTGGAACGCTCGTACAGGATCAGCAGATTCCGCAACAAACCAAATCCTGGAAAAATTTGGCCTAGGGCAGCGCTGCGCGATGGCGATCGACTGATCGAGTTTGCGGCCTACAATCACCTATGTTCCTGTAACACTAAATTCCAGCACACTAAAAAACACTTGGTCACATGGTACTCGAACGATGGTACAACGGCGAACCAGATCGATTATTTTCCAATTCGCGCACGTTGGATGTCTTCAGTGCTCGACTGTAGGTCCTATCGTGGAGCCGAAACAGGGAACGCAGCAGGCACCGATCACACACTTGTTCGCGCAAAGCTCCGACTTCGCCTGCTAAACCGCCAAAGGAAAACTCCTAGGAAGCGCTTAAACTTGGAAGCCTTAGGAAACCCGACCAACGTAAGAAGCTCATTGACGAAATCGCTGAGCGGTTGGATGGGAGTGATGCATCAGTCGAACAATAGTGGTCCAGACTGAAGACCGCTACTCAGACTGCAGCACTAAAAACCCTAGGCACCGCTTCTCGTCGCCGACGGGATTGGATTTCTCAGAACACCATCGAGCTCTCTGCCCGGGCAAGAGACGCCCGAATGCATGGTGCATCTGATTATCGCCTCCTTAGGAGAGCTGCCACACGATCAGCCCGCAAGGATCGTCAGCTATATTGGGCGGAAACCGCATCCGAAATCTAAGCCGCAGCAAGTATAGGAGATTTTGGACGACTGTTTCGCATGATTCACAGAGCACCTGGAAGCTGTGGTTTTTGCACGAATCTTCGAGATTCGTCAGGACAGATGATATTTGACCTTCATCAAAAGATAGATAGGTGGGTTGAGCACTTCAGTCAGCTACTGAACGGCCCGTCATCTATCAATGCAG
Organism: Atriophallophorus winterbourni; assembly: GCA_013407085.1. Classification (NCBI taxonomy): domain Eukaryota; kingdom Metazoa; phylum Platyhelminthes; class Trematoda; order Plagiorchiida; family Microphallidae; genus Atriophallophorus; species Atriophallophorus winterbourni. The sequence goes on from JACCGJ010014704.1 coordinate 61,456, forward strand.
TATTCACTTACCCGATAAATAGCTGTGAATACCCGGTCAACTGCGAGGCACCATCAGAATACGAGATATCAAGTGTTTTACGACGAATGCAGAATGGTAAATCGCCGGGTGAGGACGGAATTTCCGTTGAACTTATTAAAGCCTGTGCCGACGTATTATTATCTTCGCTACATCGGCTGTTTTTTCGATCTGGGAGACGGAAGTTTTCCAATCAGACTGGGGGATGTCTATCATGCTATCACTGCCGAAACGTGGAAATCGGTGTGCTCCAATTACCGCGGAATAAGTCTAATCGACACCGCTGATAAAATGTTTGCAACGCTCCTGCTCAATCGGCTCTCCGTCGAATGAAATCTGCGCATTAGAGTTAACCAAGGTGGATTTCGCCCTGGGATGGGTTGCGTAGATAAAATATTTACTTTACACAGGATCCTCGAGCATCGTGCACGGTATCAACAGCAAACGATAGCTTGCTTTATTGACTTCCGCGCCGCCTTCGACTCCGTAGACCAGGGTTGTGTATGGGACATCATTCTATCGGATGGGGTTCCATTAAAGCTCGTCAACCTAATCAGAGCCTATTACAGCTCTACAAGGGGACGGGTTCGTGTCTACGGCGAAGAATCGCGTGAGTTTAACTTGCACACAGGAATCAGGCAAGGTTGCCCGCTATCGCTGATTATGTTTAACTATGTCGTAGACTGAATAATGAACCAGGCGTTAACAGACCATCAAGGGGTGCAAATTTCAACGGATCTATGGATTTCCGACCTTGACTACGCTGACGATATAGTCGTTCTGAACGACAATACCGAAATGCTGCGAAGCGTTTTAGACCGCATTAGTGCCACTGCCGCGAACGTCGGTCTTGAGATAAACGCGGCTAAAACCAAGGCATTTTTTTATACCGACACACCAGGCATCCAGCCACTTCGCGTCCAGGGTTGTCCGATTGAATACAGAACAGACTTTAAATATCTCGGCTCAAGTATATTGCCCAATGGTCAGGCGAAAGATGAAGTGAAGTTAAGGGTCGATCGTGCTCGTAATGCGTTTTTGCAGTTGAAAGGCACCCTTTGGCGCAAGCCCGGGATCAGCCTAAAAACTAAGACGCGTGTTTATCAAGCAGCGATCCGCCCTGTACTGCTTTATGGATGCGAGACATGGCCTTTAAGGCCACAGGATGTACGCACATTAGAAGTGTTCGACCATTGGTGCCTTAGGGTAATCTTGGGCATCCGATATACTGACCGAGTATCTAACGCAGCCGTACGAGAGCGTTGCAGCGGACTATCTCCACTTTCCGCTCACATACAACGGCGAAGGCTGCAATGGTTTGGCCACGTCCTCCGAAAGACAGACACAGCACTTCCAAAACTCGTCATCGACCCCAAACCCGTTCGCACCTGGCGTCGACGGCATGGTGGTCAAATGAAAACCTGGCTGTCAACTGTGAAAGAGGATGTAGACACTCTGGTTCTGCGTACCGTCTACGGAGTTCGCAGGTGGGAACGAGATTAGATCACGATCTGCAACGATCTCGCCTCCGATCGACGTGCGTGGGCTGGTGCGATCTCAGACATCAATGAAGCCGGCTAATCCACCAGTGGAACCAGCCGCACAAAAGTAAAAGTAAGTAAGTAAATCAGCACATTAGCGACCGAAACTGCTCTTACGAATGAGCACCGAAAGTTCTATCGTCAGCAAAAAGCAGATCACGGATTGTCAACACTTAGCTTGATTTGTGCTCTCAAACGTTTTACATTGAAAACTGAGCAATAAGCCGTGCAAAGAAAATGGTAAACGGTGGCAGAGCACGGAAACATGCTTGTCTGGCGCTTCGGCGAATTTTGAAAGTTTCTGAAGTGCAACCAGTTAAATGAACTGAACCCATCATACCACGGTGGAAAGCAATAATGAGTTGAAAGAACATATAATATCGATCATTTTGAGAGATCCATTTTTACTGAAACAGTCAAAAGCTTTCTTTTAATTAATTATATTGCATATTAGGGCGTACGCTTTTCCCGGCATTTTCTTGAAGTTATCTAAAGGAGAAAATCGTGTCTATGATTGATCTTTCGCTGTGAACTCCACACTTTGATTCGAAGTAACGTTTATCCTCTAATTAATGTAGTCGAGTCTGTGAAACCTTAGCAAAGCATTTATATTGATTGTTTGGAGGAGTGATCATACGGTGATTGTAGCATTCGGCTCTATAATTTTTGTTCTCACACAACACTGCAGAATCAATGAATGCATTGGCAGCTTCAAACCTGTTTTATGGTTTTTGATGAGACTTGATGAAATTCTATTGTCACCAGAGGCATCGCCACTTGATCGCTCATCGAGATTTAGGGGAGAATCAAGTGAGTTAACTTATTGGTGAACGCTCAGCCCATTTAAGTGTCCACGGTACAATATTGCCGACCTTAGAGTAGATGGCAGAGAACTGCTCGACTCATTTTCCCATCTGCTTAGTTCAATCAATAATTGATTTACCATATGGTGAATTGATAGGAGCTGTTTTAAGTTTCTTTGAATCGCTTGATCCCTGTTAGGGTTCGTTTGAACAGCATAAAAATTGACCGTTTCTCGTCCTGGACAAGAGTCATCACAGAAGCTTTGCATTGCAACTTGTCGCTAGTTCGTGTTGTCTTTAAACCAAAAGAACGGAGAGTTCATTGATGTATTGCGGTAATCGGGTAAAAAGGTTAAATCTGGTGTTTTTTGCCTATTCAACTTGTGAAAGATAGCAAGAATCTCAAAGCTGTATGAGGTAGTCCGATACGACAGACATTTATTTGGATGTATATTTACTATATATACATTTGCAGAGCGATCTCACGAAGCGAACCAGATTATAGCGTACTATCAATGAATAACAGTTCTCCGTAATAGAATCTGCGAAAGGTCATTCACAGCTTTTGTTTAAAATATTTCAAACAACTCAGAATTATTGTTTATAATAAAATTTAATATAAAATAATAATACTTATGAGTAATAAATGTTACAAATTAAAACTGCTGTGAGTAGATTGTGAGTAGATTTGCATGTAATATATTATCACTTGCAGAACATATCTCTACGCAAAGAACGTGACTAACTATTTAACTCGGAATCATTGTTGAATGAACGATAGTTGTAAATCGGTATATTAAGCAAGAAATTGGATCTTCTCATGGTATTGACTCTGAACCCGTTTCGTGTGGTTACGTCACAAAATTGTGTACACCGTTCCAGATATAACGCACGTTTTCTAATCCTGGTTAAGCTCTAATTAATCTTCACAAGTGGTCTTAAAACGTTTCCAAAAGGTTTTCAAAAAGTGACACGAAAAACCGGCATCATGTGTCATCCGTTGCAAAATGGTGGTTGTGAAATCAAACATTTTTTTACATCCCATTTTTCAAATAAGCAAAATGAAGACAGCCTGGATTTGTTTTAACGATTTTAACGTACGACTAACAATTTACCTCGAAAAGTTATAGGCCCATCTGAAGTAACACAATTATTAGAAAAATGTAAGAATATTAATTACTTGTATTCGAGCAGAGCGAACAAGTGATACAACAAAAATCATCAGAAATGTGCGCCTGCTAAAGCCAAAAACGCCCAAAGTCTGTTCATCAACTTACAAATTGAACGTACAAGAGCAGTAGTGCAGTATTTTAACGAAGCTTTCCGGGAAATCAGCTCTATCTCTGAATTAGTAACTCAACGGTGTGCAGAATCAGCATCAACAGGAATTGGATGAAAATACGGATTATGGCTTGACGAAACCATCGCCAGTTAACCAACAAAAAACGCTGACTCCTTTCAAACACTTAGAAATCATGTCATTGAACTAATTGCTGAAGAAAACATACTTTCAAATTGAAGCGAAATCCAAAGCTCAACTACCAAATTGTGAAGAAGCAGTGTTAGGTGAAACCAGGAGTGGCGGCCATACGGACACAAACTGTAATAGTCACCAATGCAGTTGAAACAGCCGATGTGCTCGTGAACTATTATGATACAGTATTCCCTCAAAATAACTAGAAATCAATCACAGAATAAAGGATTATTGTGAAATAGTTAGCACTACATAAAATCACAGAATTACAGTATGGGTAAAATGTGAAAAATAATAGTAAACAACGAGTAGAGTATATCAAATGTATGGGTCATGAATGATGTTCTTTTGCAATTTCCCCAATTTCGCTTCAAATATCGCTAGGCAAAGAGATTCAACCACATTTTGAGGTAGTGAATTTCAAATGAATATACCACTTACCACAAAGAAATGGCGCCGTTTATCAATACGGAAACATAAGTCGTAAATAGATAAGGTATATTCACGTGTCACTTTCTCGCCACACACTTCAAACAAGTTTCTGGGTAAATGTCCTTTGGTAGACACAATTCTATGGATCAGATTAATATCGCGTCGTAACCACCTTTGGGTTAAGTCACATAGACCTATACATCGCAATCTTTCTGTGTACGGAATATTATGTTGTGGTATCCATGGCAGACTATTAACCTGGTTAAAAAATACCTGAATGATCGGCTTGTGCAAGTTTCTGTGGACGGTGATTTTCCTCAATCGGTATCCGTTACAAGTGGCATACCTCAACTATCCGTCCTCAGAGTGATTCTCTTCGAACTTTATTCCAATAATCTACAGGCATCCATCAAGTCTAACATCGTGCTGATCGCGGACGATATAAAAGTGTGATCGAGGATCAATAAGCTGGAAGATTTCGAACTGCTTCTGAATGACCTGGACAACCTCCACGCTTGTTTCCTGAAAAGCCGCTCATTCTCCAATTTTCAAAAAAGACATGGTGAACCTTGAAGAATATGTGGAAATTCACTATTACCTTGGTGCGCACAGCCCATTGCGGACCATGCAAAAAGGACTTGTGTTTTGTTGCACAGCAGTAAGAACACGCAGCAATGCGATTAACCAAATTCTTTTCATCCAAACATTAACAGCGATTAATAGCATCGGGCAATATTCAACCAAGCACAATAATTCAATGTTTGTAGTCACAGAGTGATTTGTTGCTCACATTCCCCGAAATTACATTCCACTGCCGGTTTCTGGCTGTTTGCCGTCATCAGGTGAAGACAGTAAGATTAGGTTCAATGAGCCTTGGAACAGTGGGTAAATGGTAAACAAGTGTCTAATTGAATGCCACTGTTGCGTAGGGTTCGCACAACGAACCACGATGTTCAAACACAGAATTACATAGTGACTTCTGGTCAATCAGTCAAGGCGCTTATGGATGACCAAAGTGATGTGTTGCTCACATACCCCGAAATTATACTCCACTACCGGTTTCTGGCTGTTTTCAGTCATCAGGTGGAGTCACAGAATGACAGACACACATGACGGGCATGTCGGTGAGGTTGGTCGCAACAGGTGTATTGATAAGCAACGCTCTAGTGTGGTTGAGACACAGCAGCTCCGTCTACATAATAGAAATTGTGTCTTCTAAAGAGAATCTTTAGTGTGGTTCTCAAAACAAAAAATCCCCCGTATAACAAATACGTACATTCACAGTTCAAGCCTGGTCGTATTGGTTTAAAAAGATGTCGCAACCTTGCAAAGAATATATCTTCGAGCTGCTAATCTTGTCGCCAGACTCAACTAGAAAACAAACAGTGAGCTAATTACAACCCTACACTTATTCGATTACCCAGGTCGTCGTCACACAGGGTATTGGATTTTGGCTTACAAAAAGTGAAATACGTCAAATCATTCTTTGCTATGCTTAGTTAATCTACAGGGCTCGTATGAGACAAGAGCTCAAAAATTGACTGTCCCCCATTAACAAACCACTGTAGACGACATTTTTGCCGTACGAGTTTGTTTTACGCGTAACAATATACACGATTATGTTGTGAACTCACCGAATCACATCATGTTGAACACAGTACTTGATGCTCTATCGGCCCTACACCCATGCATCGAAGAAAACTATACATACTGACACCATGCATCCACACTGTGCAAACGACAAAAAATTTCTGCCCTTTTGATTTTTAACTGATTCTTGCGCTGTCCATTATGCAACCGAATCCAGATTTATATTAGAAGCAGTTCCTATATTATTCTTTGGTTTTGTGTAAAGCAATGTGCATTTTAGACCATTAAAATTGAATAGTTCGAAATCGAATTACATTACATATTTGGGATTGACGTTCAATGTATTCGATATGACAAATGTCACGTATAATCATAAATAAGACAGAGGATAGCATTTAACATTAGTGAGTTCTACTGTTTGATAAATGGCATGTAGAACGAGTTAAACTCATGGTCAATAACAAAGATTCTCATTTGCATGCAATTCCATCACACAGCCCAAGAATGTTTTCATGCTGTTTGCACTGATCAGAGAGAGACAGTACGATCAGGCTCCGTATGCCTTTAAACAATAGTGAACAAGTTGCGCTTGTAAGTATGCGAATCCTGATCCTACTCTCCCTACCTGATGCGTGAAAACTGAGATAAACCGGTCATACGGTTGCGTGTGTGATGGAAATGCATGCAAATACCGATTTTATTAAGTTCTATTTATGAAAAATTTATATGTACAATCTTGTTTCGTAGAATCACGCTAAGGTCATCCTTTCTGTCTGCGTTAAAACCATTTTAAACGACATTGTTCAAGCTACTTAATGAGTGCGCGATCGATTAATTGAATCATAAAAGGCCAAATTAAAAATGTAACTTGCAAATTCATTTTACAAATCAAAATAGCTTACCAATAGAAAGCGTGGCAATGTCTGAAATTAATAATTGTGTATTATTATTAAGATTATTGCTGATTCAAATGCACTGGTGTGGTCCGCTGAGCACGGTGCACGACAAACCAATAATGACAATATTCTACTGGGCCCTTCCAAGTCATTTTGACATAAAAAATGTAAATCACTAAATGATTCTCTTTAATTGTAAGCTGTTAGTTACGTATCATGCTACCTTTCTCGAAAAGTTCTCTTAACCTAAATTACTCATCAACTTCTTCAACATGTTTAACCGTGATCCTCGAAATTGACAAATATATCATATTGTTCTTATAATCTACGGATTTAAAGTGATTTAAACGTGGCCAATCAATTTTTGAATTTAATACTGATTCAATCATGCATTAGATTACAAAAATATACACTATGTTTGATTTCGGAATTTCAAATCTCAGATTAAGAGCTATAAATATTAAATAAGTAAAGTTAACAGCTTATACATGGAGAAGGCTGTCATGTTGTGTAAAGACGACGATGAGTTCTAATCACGAGCTTTCGAATGCTATTTAGAACTCAACCATCTATCACAACATAAGAGCATGAAACGCTGAAAATGCAACCAGAAATGCGAAATCGTAATATTTCGCGTTTTGCATATATTGCATTAGAATGGTTCAAGCTACAACTACTCCAGAATATGGACAACGTCAGCGGCAATCAACGATATGCTATTCGTTGAGTTCGGTCAAGCGAGCCCTGTGTGACGAGGGCTTGAATTGTACCGATTGGCACGAACTTGACTGGCAAATCTCATCGAAGTGACAACCGGGACGGACATGTTTGAGGATCAGCGTTGTGGCTGCTTGCATTGCCTATATAACATTGGCTTGTGTTTTTTTATTTGTCCTGAGCATAATAAACAACTTCGACCAATCGACTTCTCTTGCGGTATGGGATTCGCGGGTGTATTCGCGTTGGACAGATTGACTTCAGGGATAAATCTAGACGCAATCGATGGTCGGGCGTGCAACGCGGGGGTAACGTGATTATGGTTGGCCTGATTTTCGCCAGGCACCGCTTTTTGTCTTGAAATGAACTGAGGTAATCACTTCCGGATTCTCTCCACTCAACCGCTACACTATCAAAATTTACAGCGAAATTGAGATACATTATTCCAAATAAAAACTTATCAAAATAAAAAGCAATTTATGGAACGCATATTCTAGTAAGTTTTTCGAATAAAATGGGTTGCTGTTGTTGGCCTATATCGGTCGATGTGGACCATGGATGTACATCACAATCGCATGATTTTTTCATGCTGTACAGATTTCCGAATGACTAAACAGACCGATTCGGGAGGAACAGCGTTAGAAATCACACGAACGAAAGACGTCAGTTGCAGGCCTGCGCGATCTGCGTTCAGCAGCGAAAAGCTCTATCTGCTCCTCCCCAGCTTTCAGACAACGCTTCACAAAATGCCTGCAAGCTAAGCAGTCAACTGCAATTACTTCCCAACCAGTGAAGTCAATGACAAAAGCGTTCATATATGTTATCGAAACGTCTTTTTTCGGCAATGGGGTCTGCCCAATGGTTGACTTCTTAATTTGAACAGACAATAGAGTATAACTTTCGGAATACGCCCAATTTCTATTCTGTAGACGTAAACATGATACCGTAAGCGGCGTTGTCGTAGTAATGGGAACATGCTCTGTAGACCAGCATAAGTGAGCACTTCGAACGTTTTCACTTTGTCCATCATGGATATATTCAAGATGCGACGTATGCTTCGTAGAAGGTAAGCATTCAACTTCCGTCCTCTCTTGTAAGGATTATCTACGTTTCATTGTTATGCATGTGATAATTCAGTAATTTTAGACATGGTTCCATTCTATTAAAATGATTTGTGCGATATTCCTCTTCGTTTCCAAGAAAGCTCATGAGAATTCATAAAAATGTAGGAGAACACAATTCCCCACAAATTTAATATGAATAAACTCACCGGTAACATATTCGTGGGACTTGCCTGAAATACAAAATATCTTCGACACATTATTTGTGAAATTATTTGTAGCTTTTATGTAGAATACAAAGAGAATTTACCAAAATAAAACTAGATTATTCTGGGAGGTAATACTTTTATTTAGTGAAGATATGCTATCACGTGAAAGCAATTAGGCTATGATAAAACTATGAAACTGAATTAAGATAATAAAGTTGAAATATAAATCATCGGAATATAATACTTGATTTACTATTCTGTGTACGTTAGCATTTAAATGAACTAGAAAAATTTAACAGCTGTATTGCTGTGATTAATTTGTTTGTTTGTTCTTAGAAAATGAGTGCAAACAGCAGGAAACCGGTCGTGGCGTGTGTATGTTGCATACAAGTGCAACTTGTTTACCATTCTTCCACACACACTGATCCTGATCATACTGTCTACACCTGATGAGTGCAAACACCACGAAACCGGTCGCGGCGTGTATGTAATGCAAACGCGTGAATATGAGCTTTTTTCTTAAAAAAGTGAAATATCGCATTCCGAGGCATGTTAATTTTTCAAATAATAATTAGTTTTATTCACTACCATATTCTATATCTCGTTATGGAGAGCTGAGTAATTTCCGACCTAATCAGCCCACGAATTAGGATCTGTGTTCGCATGCACTGCCATCACACATACCTCACATCCAGGTTTGCGGAGTTCGAATTCATCACTTAGAGATAATAATATCACTACTTACTAAGAAACAGGACCGGTGCTCGTATTGTTCCTACCTGATGAATGCAAACAGCACTAACACGAACGTGGATTTTGCGTGAGGGAATAGCATGCAAACCTGCATTTAGGTTCAAGCCAATTGGTCTAACTTAATGCATATGTGTGTGCAAATGTGTGACAGGGGCTTCAAAATTTAACCTCTTTCAGCCACGGGCTTATTGCAATGTAATTATAAGATAGTCATTTATATAAGTATGAACTTGACGATACAAAATAACGACATTTAAGTTTCATGTTCTGCTGTTCAGTCTCGAATTGTGGTGCATTTCGCCAGATCACATCAAACTTTGCAAATCGATTGGTTTAGTTACAGTTGGAATAAAATTCAACTTGGTGTTCTCGGGTGATTCATATATCATGTATGACTAACGACGTTCTTTTCAGTGAACTACTTTTCAGTTAAATTAACCAAACTAACACTATTAATGTTGAGAAAGGCTTCGAAAAATTACTCAGCGCTTGACCACCGTGTTCGGAAGCCATGAGTAATGTTAATAACTACTCAGGTCAATCATCACTACAATTCGTAAAACTGCTACAAATCATCGTGTGAACAAAATGCGACTTTGATGTTCGGGTCGTTTGTCGAAATGTAATTTAAAACCTTCGTTTCATACAAAAGATACAATCTTATTCGGCGTAATATGTAAGTAAGTTATTTATTATTTCTACAGAAAGCAGCGTTGATAATTCTAAAATGGTCTTCTTTTAATACATGGTTGTAATATATCAATAGATATTATAATAGTCTAAGCATGCCGTCCGTCGGCGTGCAATTACCGCTGATAGGCGGTGTAGTGCTTTTAGTTGTGAGGGCTGTGAGAGAGATTGTACCCCTTGAATCGGATGTATAGTAGTCTGAAAGTTTGCGTAGCATGAAACCGAAAGGAGTTGTTGTAGAACCTTCATGGTGGACTCCGACCGACGGAAGAGCAACAAAAACAAAAGCCTAAACATTAGATCTCTCAAGATTTCTCAAGTTCAAACACATAAATATTCTATGAGTGACAGTTCCCGGAATTTCCGTGTTATGACGATAGTGGCATTCCGGACTTGAGTTCGACATTCCATCTGACGATTCATCGTGGAATCCCACCCAGTTGCACATTTTTCGGTTTGCGACTAAGTCATATCCCACCATACTCATATAAATTATAAGTATTAAAAATGTTGATTAAATAACTGACAGCATATCACCCAATCTAGTGGCCGAATGCACATCATGTATACAGATTCATGTTAAAGAAACCGTATATTGATGGTACCACAGTAAGTATTATCTTTCTGCTTTGCTGGCTTCGATGATTATTTAAAATAAAAATATACAAGCGAATCTAGAAATTTGAAGTCAAAATTGGATAACACTGACATGACAAAAGTTTTCAATCACGTTTTCACACAACGGTAGGTGGGTTAAACCCATTGGCATGAACAAACATTCCTTGTTTGCATACACTTCCATCATACACACTACGACCGATTTGGTGTTCTGTGCACTTAACTGATAAATATACTTCTACTAGGATTCGCATTGTTCTAAATAGAAGGGGAATTGTAAACAAAGATTGAAATTTCACCCGCCGTCGAATATAGCTAAGACGAACTATCTGTTCAATCATATGGGATCGAAAGGAAAATAATGGTCTGCATGCATTACCATCACAGACAACACGAGTGAGCAATTATTTATTAAGTTAAATTATTATTATTGTTGATGTCTTCTATACAATCTGGAAAAGAGCAGATACTCCTGCATAGTGGTTCACGTCATTCACGCCGCCCGCATGCAACTTCTGGCGATCAACCAAGAACTGCTTATTGCTGTGAGCAGCTACGTGGCAGAGATTATTACCCCGAATTGAAATGTTTGGTCATATGCGCTTGTGATATACATCCGTGGTCGGCATCGGGCGATGGAGGCCAAAAACAACATCATTGTTACACGTGAATCGATATTTGCGAGAATTTATGAACGTCAACAAGCAATTCTGATGTACATTGCTTACTTTTAAAAATAAACTATACAACGGAAATGAGCGGTTCTCGTTGACCTAACAAAACCTTATACTATTAACGTCAATATTCGAAGAGGGTAGCTAGTTAAGACTGAATTTATTTATGTTTCAAACGAGAAATTCATAGAAGTGTGATGATGTAATGTGACCTGTACTCAAACGAAACAAGTATACAGTACGGATACGAATCCTTATACATTGTGAACTGTTAACCAATGAGCGTCGAATAACGTCTTCCAAAATCAGGCAATATTCTCAGTTAAGTCACATCCGAGTGTACGATAATATACACTGAATGTCCTGAACTGCGCTCCCGTTTATACAATTAAAATATTACTTCAATGAGACGAAAACTACTAATTATAAATCAAACCCAAATAAGTGACGAATACAACGTTTATAGGTAACACGAATTTGTGTGATTTCAATACACCATCGGAAATTAAGGACATTTTTTACGTACCGACATCAAAAACGAAACAAACGCAGACTAGAAAGAAAAGCCACATCCAGAATTCACCGTATAAACGAAGTTTGCGAATAACAGCTTTTCAATTGCTCGCGTCTCATATAAAACGTGAATAAATGTGCGAGTTCTAACCAATGAAATTTGAAAACGTTAAAATTCGATTGTATTTTACGAAGATTTGATAGTTAACTGAAAATATTACAACCAAGATTCAAGATTCAAGATTGAAGATTTATGGTTTCAAAAGCTATTAGCTTTACATTAACCATAGAGTCGAACTATATATGTGTGTAAATAAAATCAAAATCAATTGGGCGAAGATAGTTTATTAATCGTTGGAGTCAAAATTTAAATTACCTTACATCTAATCGTCAAGTTTCCATTTGAATATAGATAAGCAGTTTTAGCTCACCAAATCGGCAGGTAGGTAATTCCAAACAAACACACACACGCACTGAATAAAAATACCTGCGCCAGTTTCGTTTGGAATGAGGTATTTCCAACTTACAACAATGACCACGGATGTTGCTGGAATTTCGAAGGTGGAATAATACAGGGGGATGGGAAATAGTATCACGTATCTTGTATGCGGGGATGAGATCACCTCGCATTCTCCTTTGTGCAAGTCTCCTCAGCTCCGATCGTCTTAGTCGCTCGGCGAATGGTGTATTTTCGAGTCCATTAACAAAATTGTATTGTATAATTCAGGAGGCAGATGTTCTCATGGCCAATCGATGCTTAATCGCGTTCTCCATTCTAACGTGTATTTCGTTATTGAACAATCGATCCAGCATTCGCCATGTCATCCCCATGTTTCACACCCATTTGTTGATTGTGCCTTGATACTTACCTGAGATCAACCATTTCAACGCTATTTACATTTACTCATAAATCCCGCAACACATGTGAACACCAATTGGTCAAACGTATTTATAACGCACGACATGGTTAGAACACACGCATATCTTTTATAGGCAAGTAGTGAGTAGCAACGGCACTGAACTCAACCTTTGAAAACCTGGTTGTCACTTTGTTCGGATTTATCAATTGATTTCTTTCCAAACGATTTCCTTCAAGCCATCACCACCCTTAGGTCGTTTGACCGACCTTGAAACATTACATGCTACATGATATTTGGTGATGTTGTCTACCTGCTAATACTTTTGACAACGTTTTCACTCGAAACTTTCCCACACAATCCTTTCGAAACACAGATGAATGATGGTTCGCATTTGTCAGCGAAAGTTCGTGATTAGCACTACATTATTCCCGAATAATAAAAATCAACGTGTTATCCTTATGTGAATCAAAGATGGAAGAATTCGATCTATCTTGACGAGGCGATCACCATAATATTGAAATTATCCATGTTCAATTCAGAGTCGAGCACTAATTCGCTTAATAGTCAGAGCACAAATTTATTCTAACCGCTGTTCTACTTCGTAGCAGCACTCTACCTCAAACAATCGTTTATCTGCAGAGCTATGAACGACCAGACCCGTGATGTAACTGGTGTACTTTGGTACTCTCTGAGTCCTACTTTATGAGACCAATGTATTATTAAAGTGATCTTTCGTTGATCAACAGGAACTCTCGACCTAAACAATAAACTTATTGATGCTTTGAACTATGTAACAACGCGTTACATTACTCAAATATTGATAATGGGAGATTTCAACTTTCCCAAGCTCAATAACCGGAATGATCATCCATCATAGACACTTGAAAATGAACTTCGAGCCGTTTTCGACAACGTGCACCTTTACAACCACGTTTTTGGATTTACTCGTATAACGGGATCAGACCCGCCGTCTACCTTGGACCTAATACTTACATCAGATCCCACAGCTGTAGAGAATATCGTTTATAAACCACCAATCAGACGAAGCGATCACGTTGTCCTAGAATTCATGTACGTTTGTAGCGCTAAACGAAACAGTGATGGAACGAAATGCGTCCGATGGGTGAACTACCGTGGCCTGTGTACCGAGTCACAAAGCATCGGATTACTTTAATCCGGATAGTCATACGAAGAATATTTGGAAGATACTCTCTGGTAACGTTGAGAAGGATAATGAATGTATACCTTCGCCCTACGATGGAATATGCAGTAGAGGTCTGGGCTCCTTGGCTACGAAAAGATTTTGCTCTCTTCGATAAAATCTATCATAGAGCAACAAAGTTTGTGATGGGTTTTCGCTATGTTCCGTACACCGAAAGATTGCTACGTCTGTGTCTATGCGACTTTACCCATAGGAGGATACGACGCGACATTATTTTGACCTATAAAATTGAGGCTACTAAAGGACATCCACTATGACAATTACTTGATTTTTGTGACGGCAGTGTGACACGGACATACCTCATCCCTTTACATTCCAAGTTACAGTGTTGAATGTCCGCGCCATGTTTTCGCCGTACGTGATATATTTCTTTTAAATTCCCTACCCCAGCATGTGGTGGAGTCTCCTTGCCTGGCGATTTTTAAAGCGAAATTGGACTTGCACTTGCAAACGAACATCATTCGTGAGCTTTACATTTGATATTCTCTATTGCTTTTATACTATTGTATCTTTCCTTTTATATTCATACCGTTATCCTGGGGTGTTGTAAAGTATTAACTTTTTTGACCATAAATCCTCGATTCCTTGAATCCTTGAATCTAATCCAGCAACTGAAGTCTATATTGAAGGAACATTCAATGTTTGTTTTGAAGAAAACTTCTCAAAGTAATGAATTTATACTACGAAGCAGAACTAAAAGTGAATGAAACAATGGGCAATAGCATGGGAGTTTCACAAGGCGACCAACACAGCTGATTCTTGGGCACAATATACACGACTGCGAAACAAGTTTATCAGCTATATTCTAGATGACAAACAAGCTTTTCAATCGCAATTGATGTGTTAAATGCGCCAGAATCTGAAGCTGTTATATAGACCAGGACCAGATGAGATAACTATGAAGCTGCTCAAAACCTACAATGTGCAGCTTTCCTAACCTTTATCCTGCATGTTTAATAAGCTGGAGTGGTACCAAAAGACTGAAAAATGGGACACATAATACCCAATTACATAGTTGGTTCGCATACATAGTGCGACATGGCGAAACAAACCAAATTTTGGCCGTTGCCCAACATGGTTTTCGCAGAAATCGCTCTTGTCTAACAAATTTACTGACAAGCTTAGACGACTGCACGAGTTTTGTAGATGCGAGAAGCTGTATTCATGCGTGCTACCTGAACATTTCTAAAGCTTTCGACAGAGTTGATCATAATTTACTCTTGAACAAGCTAAAGAAACACGGTATTGTTGGAAGTCTATATGATGAATTGATATGTGATTACCTCGGAAACAGACATATCATAGTTTGCGTGGACGGCCTATTATCAAAGAAAATCGATGTCACCAGCGGTGTTTCGCAAGGCACATTGCTTGTACCAACGCTGTTCCTAGTGTTTATGAACGATATACCAATACCAAATGATAGTGAGATGGTTTTGTTTGGTGACGATATAAAAGTATGGCAGCGAATCAGCACTGATGATGTTTGTATTATGTTCCAAATCGATTTGAATGCCTCCACAACTGGTCATTCGAAAATGAACTGCCATTGAATGTGTAAAAGTCGAAAATCATTCAGATCGGTTGTGACCGTGCGTTTTCTTAACAATACAAACTCGGTGAAAAAATCCTGGAATACACAGTTGGAGAAAAGTACCTGGGTGTCTGGATTTGCTGTTGTTTGAATAATGGTCCACAATGCGAAGCCGCTTACAAAAGCGCGCCTCGACTGATCGGCATGTTACTGCGTGTTTTCCTCTCATGATGAACACATATATACACCTGGTTATAGACTATGCCGCCCAAGCCTGGACACGATGGCTACAAAAAGATATCTTACTTTGGGATAGCATATACCTAGTGAGCTTCCGTGCTTGTCATTAGTCTCAAAAAATGCCATTCGCTGGGCGACTCAGACGATTGAAGCTGAGAACACTTGCACAAAGGAGAATGCGGGGTGATCTCATCCTCACTTACACAATAATTACTACTGTTTCCCGCCCACAGGACCTATTATTTCACTTTCGAACTTCCGGCAACAGCTGTGGAATTGGTTGCAAGTTGGAAATACCACATTTTAAACACAACTGGCGCAGGTATTTTTATTCAGTGCATGTTTGCTTTGTTCGGAATTTCCTATTAGCGGATTTGGTAAGCTCAAACAGTTTATTTATATTCAAAAGGAAACTTGACGATTATATGAGAGCTAATCCAAATTTCGCCCCCAACAATTTATAAACTATCATCGTCCAACTGATTTTGATTCTATTTATAATTATATATACATTTGTAGCTATCGTTCAGTTTCATAGTTATTGTAAAGTTAATTGCTTTTTCAACCATAAATCTTGAATCTTGAATCTTGAAAAAAACATGCAATAATTAAACAAATTAAGTAACATTATTCAAGATTTATCCTAAAAAAGCAAACAGCTGTACAATACCCTGGGATATGTGTGTTACAGTCAAGCAAATAGTTACTTTATTGCTTGCGCACATGTGCTTCATATAATGAGAAAAGTTAATTTCATTTGAGACATAAGGAAGGGAACCACGACCGGAAATATAGGTTTGGGTTTATTTGTTTTGCTAATTAAGTGTGTAACAACGAATCAGAGTGCGACATTAGTAAACTGTATTATTCAACAACAAAGATCGTAATATTTGCTTGAGCATCATTTCGTTTAATTAGAAAACAATTTCCGGCGGTAAGCTGTTCCACAATGTGCATACAAGAACTGCTACAGATTAACCAGGATTGTGGGATTTGAAGAGTCAGGCTGTGACTGCGGATTGGGAGTTTCAAACCAAATGTAAAAACATTTCTGAGTGGGTAGGACCTCGTTCGGTTTCTGCGGTACGCCAGGATTAGTTCAGTGCGTATCCAATTCTACTCAGACTAGGGTAGATTATGCAAACCAGTAAACATTTTGGTTGCCTTAAGATAAATCCTTTCGTGTAGCGACGTATTTTTTAATTCGTGTTCAAGCTTGTACAGTATAGTCCACAACTGAATGTATGCATATTTTGAGTGTATTTGACAATGAGTGCGGTGTGGAAACGTCTCAAATGCGTCTGCGTAAGCCGAGTGCGCCGCAAGCACACTTGTAGACACACATTGAATAAAAATTAAGTCATAGTGAAATCGATCGCGAGTACTCACGTCTCGCAATGATCATCTTGACTGAAAAATCACTGATTTGTGTCGATATATGTGTTGCATTGATTCGTCTTATCAGTACTTCAAATTCGGCTGCCATCTGTAATTAATTTTGAGCATACTCATTTGAGAAGTTCACTTGACCGTTCCTTTTGAAGTCTACATGCAAAGCCTGATCTTCAAGCTGAGGAAAATAAAATTCTGATTTTCGCTGCAGATTCTAAATCACGCTCTCAGCATACGATTTACGTTGAGGACTACATAACGCTGTGAGTGCTGCGGGGGAGATTCTTGTTTCCAAATCAATCTGGTCAGCCATTTGAAAAGCTGTGATTCATATCACATCCATGGTCGACAAAAAATAATTGAGATCAATAGAAACAGCACTTTAAAACTAAGAGTTCCAATTTATCAGGAAGTGAATAAAATTGTCATAGGAACACTTGCATTACGTTTGGTGAAATATGGTTGAAATATATGTCTTTGTTGCTGGTTTGTATATTACTTCATTTTTCATCATTGATCTGCTCAACGCATGTAAATTTTCAATAGGACTTCTTGTAAGACTGGGTCACAATATTGTCCAAACTTAAGTTAGTTTATATACTATATTATCTCATTGCAATGCATTTTATATGCATAATTGAAACGAACAATTTCGTCCGCATGACGGGCGAATATTTTGAAAGTAGAAAAATTCCAAGTCAAAATGCGTATCACATATTTTATAATAAATTATAAGAACACTAATATTTTTCCATGTATTTTAACGTTTTATTGCATATATCCCAGAACCTACAATTTAAATATCGTTTATTTCTATCTGTAGTTTTCCGGTAGAATATACGAGTAGTTTTATTGCATCTTTGAGCATTCCATCCATTCGTTAAAATGTGAGTGAGCGACTAGTACGACAAGATCTTTCAAACGCGGGACAAGCGTAATATCATTACGTTAGAAAGAATTCGGTCCCTATGTTCAGCTGCAAAGATCGCTGGATTAATTGGTAGCTTTCATATAACAAACCATTATTTCGCTGCGTTATATCAAGTCCGGATTTCTTCATGATCTCACTTGCATCAACCACGTCTTAAATCTTTAGGTCAATGTCAAGACAAGAAATGTCTATACATGGAACCTAGCGAATTATGCCGAAACCGCATAAACATAATAAAGTCGTGAACAGGAACTGTGTAACGTCTGGTGTGGACAGAGTGTCGTCCTGCTGGATTCCATTAACATTTACTTGGTTCAATCCGCCACCGATCTCTAACTTAATTATATTCAATCACTCCTCTTTTACATTTAATCTTAAAATATGTTGATAGCATTTTCACAAGCGGTATGGAGCATATCACAATGTGATTGAAGAATTTAAAGATTGCGAGTTGTAGATGAAAGTCATTGCAATATTTCGTATTGCGTTGAATGCGCTACGCTGATATTTTAGTCAACTGAAGCCAACTCGACTAAAATGCTTATTTGCAAGCATTTCTATCACACACTCCCAACCATCAGTTTCGTGCTGTTTTCACTCATCTGGTAGGGTTAAAATGATCAGGATTGGCATGCACTTGAAACAGCGGAAGAACGATAAACAAGTTACGCTTGTATGTCACTATGAGTGCAAACAGCACGAAATAGGTTGTAGTGTGTTTGTGGGCGCGATGGAAATGCATGCAAACGAGCATTTTTTTATCATGATTTTGGATACAAACCCCTCTTCTATATGTGTTTATGCACATAAGTTGAACAGGTTCGTCATAACAACCTTATCTAACAGTGGCATTCCAGCGAAACTTGTTTACGAGCACAATTAAATCTATTGATTTGGTACATAATGTGGTGCTGTTGCTAAGCTGTGTCCATATTGTGAGTAAACATTTCCAGTGTGGAAAAGTGACCTTTTATTTTTTGAAACGTACGATCGCATGATGAGATTATCTACAAGTTCCATATTTCTGTCTATTTTTAACTGATTCATAAAGAAAATTTCGGAAACATGGTCAAAATTCTCATAATAATAAATAATTTAATATTGACACTTCATCGGTTAAGTAAATAGCTAAAATTATTCCCATAATTACATTGATTATTACAATTAATTCACCTACAACATATTTTATAGAATCTTGTTTTGTGATGGTGTGTGATGTGTGAAAACGTGCGTTCTATTGTTTCGGAATTCGTTATTATTATTCGCATCTGGACACCACTCAGAGCAATTTTACAACGTCACACTCTGTTAATGAGTTGACAAAAAATGTTTGCATAAACTAAGCGTAATTAGACCGATTGATCTTTTCATTGATTACCAGTTTGATACCATTACAAGTTTAGCAAAGAGTTGAATGTTTCGATGCAATAGATAGAGTGAAAACTATTCTCGTTTGCTGTTATGATTAAACCCTCTTTTCTGACGGAACATCTGTTTCGGAGAAGAAACGTAAACCAAAGATAGCCATAATCGATTGCTTTAACCGTTAATTTCATTATAATGTTAACTAAATCGGTCCCATACATATTCCATCATATTCAAACTGTGAATTTATCATACGAAAATTCAGAGAACCAAGCTGCAAAACATATATTGAAAATTCGGAAATCAATGAACAACTGGATCGCAATATCCTTGCCCGTATTTCCTCTTTAAAATATGCCTGATGTTCATAACAACATCTGGAAAACGCGAATGCAATTGATCTGCCAATAATATTGGAAGATCCCATGACGAATGGCGAAATGTTATTTTGAATTCAATGCCCATTGTGACCAGTCGCGATTCCGCGTACAATCCTTTGATGTTACACTTCAAAATTTCCACGATGTTTTGAAAGTAGCTTTTAACCTGTTGAGGCAAAATCACAATACTAATTGTTTTGATGCGTATACCACATCAGATTTTATAGATAATTTATACAAAATGGGTAGCACAAAAAAATTTAGAGTAGAAAAATGAATGTATAGAATCAAATTAATTGATGACGTATTTGTCAGTTGTGTCACACCGACAAACGACTGTTTTGATTCGCTATAAGTTGTATTGAATGAAATTACCTCTTGGTCGGAATGCAAAAATTACGCTTAAATCTGAATAGTCGTGCTGCCTCAAATTATGCTTAAAAATGTTTCTACTATCAATCTACTAGTATTCTCATCATGTTCTTTCGATACTTCTAATTCCATCAGGTCTACTAGTATTTCACAGCATCTGTTCACACCAACCTGCGACTTCCTACATACATCTCACAAACTCTACCTTCGTTTGCCAATATATCAGATTCATTTCTTTTCTCGTTTTATTTGTCGATGAAATATCGTGGAAACTCTTTTAAACAGCATCTTCCTCCAACTGATAGAATATACAGCTGAAACATAATATTGCCTTTCTTAAGGTCTTATTAACAACCGTTAGACTAATTTTCTTGAGAAAATCATCTTCCAACAGAGAAATTTTGAATACGCAATGCAAGATGTAGAATATCGTACCTGTTGTTGTTTTTCTAAGTGTATACGAATTTATCAAAGATTTGCGTAAAACTTAATCCTACTTTATCTACTTGATTAGGGCAAACATCCAGAAACCGGTAGTGGTGTGTAAGTGCGGGGAATGTGAGCAACAGATTAATTTGGTCATCCACGAACGCTTTGAAAGCTTGACCACTAATCACTTTGTGATTCTGCATTTGAAAACCGTGGATTATTGTAGTTTACTTGAATTTGTTCTTCGAGCTTGCTGAATTTGCATCGGACGTTCGTTGCCAGACTAGGCAACATCTTTAGCGATTGTTGACAAATTGACTGTTCGGAGTGGCTCTGACGATGGTGTTTGGCCTGACGATCATTCGTCACGTGGTCGCATGTGATTAGCTGCCTTTTCGGTTCTTCATCTCAGTCGCATCGGTGCGTAGATGTCGTCCAAACTCACATGTTCGTTGATCGATCGTTCACCGGGTTGCAAGGCTTCGATGCACTCTCGTGCTGCTTTGTTGGTAACTCGGCCCAAGATGTGGCAGTTATGCCAGTCCATCTCGTGATTTTCGTTGTCGAAGTGCGTTGATATGGGACAAATGTTGTCGTGACGTCGTACGGCTAGTCGATGCTCTTGGATTCGAGTTTGTAGTTTTCGACCTGTTTGCCCGATGTAGTGTTTGTCACATTGCGTGCACTATATTTTGCACACTACGTTTTCTTTTTTATCTCTGGATATTGTATCTTTCACTTTTGTGAGCACGTTACGTAGGGTTGCTGTTGGTTTGTGGGCGATAAAAATACCTCGATGTCGTAGGAGTCTTGATGTCATTCTCCAGATGATTTTGACGTATGGTAACGGCGCCCGTTGCATAACATCCATCTGCTCTCACCCAGGGTGTGTCGTTAGGCATCTAGGGGTAAAGATTTTCGGGTAAGAGTTCTTCTGAAATAACTTGTATAGATGTTGTTCTTCCTATTTTGCAGTGTTAGCGTGCTGCAGTGTGTTCTAGCACGCTGAAACAACGTCCGAACGCAGCTTTTTTGTGTGCTGCTGGGTGATTGCTTTTGAAGTTCAAGATTTGGTCGGTGTAGCTCGGCTTTCTATAGACATTGGTCTGTAGTTCGCCGTTACTCAGTCTGGTGACTTGCACGTCTAAGAATGGTAATTGACCGCTTGTTTCTTTTTCCATTGTGAACTGTATACCATTGAATACACATTTGAGTAATCGTGAAGTTTCCTCAAGTCTTGATCACATGAGTGCCTACGGAGAAGAGTTCTACCAAAAAGCGTTCGCTATCGACGACCCATCGATACCCCAAAAGCTCACAAGCTGGCTGAAGACAATGGCCGCCGAGCCGTCTGCATATTGATCACAAATGCACATGATCGCTTACGAAAATATACGGAAGTCATTGAGGAAGCAGAAACATATTGCCACCAACTACTAAATAAAGATACGCTAGAACAGTTACGACTTGTAATCGCAATCTCGACAGAAACCACCAAGAGAAGAAAACGCCAAAAATTACCGGACAAGCTACAGAGACTCACTACAAAACACAGAACAAGAGACCGGGACTGGATAAAGAATATTTAAGATAGACTTCTTACAGACACCGAACAAAAAGTACTGATGCGCGGCCTAAAATTCAACTGCAAGAACGCAGATCCAGTCGAGTTCCTAGCATTTTTGTAATCAACGATGAAACGGGCTGGCCTAACTTCGGAAACCCAGATTGAATGCCGAGAGAAAATCGTATCAATGATGAAAACAAACAACCCCATATCGAACACTTTTGACGAAGAAGAACGTCACGCCCTGAATAAAATAAAGCAAGACAAAAAAATTGTAGTTCTACCAGCAGACAAAGGTCGGATGACAGTCGTAATGAACAGAACCGAATATATTGCGAAAGCAGAACAACTTCTCTAGGACACACTGACTTATCGGAAAATTGCATCAGCTACAACAGAAAAACTAGAACGAAAAATCATAAATACTCTACAAAAATTGAAGACATTGGGGCGCCTCACAGAGGAAGAATACATTCGTATGAAACCGAAAGATTCTACGACACCCAGGTTTTACGGACTCCCGAAGATCCACAAAGAAGTTATACCACTTCGTCCAATCGTATCGCTATCAGGAGCACCCTCATACAAGCTATCCAAAGAATTGAGAGGAAGACTACAATACCTTACCCATGAGTCAGAACACTCAATTCACTCAGCCGAAGAATTTCTACAGAAGATCGAAGAAACGAAGTTCCAAGATGACGAAATTATGGTCTCATTCGATGTTGTCGCAATCTTCACCTCGATCGACACCACGCTAGCGAAGCAAACTGTGGCATCACTTTTGAACGAACGAATGATGGCCGATAGAGAAAGACTTAACAAAGAAGACCTATTGGAATTGCTTGACTTATGCTTTACAAAAAAATTCACCTTCAACGGACAAGCTTACGAACAAATAAGAGGGAACCCAAATGGCTCACTAATTTCAGGACTAATCGCTGAAATCGTAATCCAGAGGCTCGAGTAGATCTCTTTACCATTCATACAACCCACACTATGAGTACGCTACGTAGACGATACCTTCGTGATTTTTAAACGATCAAAACTCAACTGTGTATTCAATGGTATACAGTTCACAATGGAAAAAGAAACAAGCGGTCAATTACCATTCTTAGACGTGCAAGTCACCAGACTGAGTAACGGCGAACTACAGACCAATGTCTATAGAAAGCCGAGCTACACCGACCAAATCTTGAACTTCAAAAGCAACCACCCAACAGCACACAAGAAAAGCTGCGTTCGGACGTTGTTTCAGCGTGCTAGAACACACTGCAGCACGCTAACACTGCAAAAGAGGAAGAACAATATCTACACAAGCTATTCCAGAAGAACACTTACCCGAAAATCTTTACCCGTAGATGCCTAACGACACGCCCTGGGCGAGAGCAGATGGATGTTATGCAACGGGCGGCGTTACCATACGTCAAAGACATCTCGGAAATGACATCAAGACTCCTACGACCTCACGGTATTTTTATCGCCCACAAACCAGCCTCAACCCTAAGTAACGTGCTAACAAAATTGAAAGATACAATACCCAGAGATGAAAAAGAAAACGTAGTGTGTAAAATATAGTGCACGCAATGCGACAAACACTATATCGGGCAAACAGGTCGAAAACTACAAACTCGAATCCATGAGCATTGACTAGCCGTACGACGTCACGACACCAAGTCTCTCATATCAACGCACGTCGACAACGAAAATCACGAGATGGACTGCATAACTGCCACATCTTGGCCGAGCTAACATCAAAGCAGCATGAGAGGTCATGTTAGCCTGGAACTCCGGCAAACGATCGATCAACGTATATGTGAGCTTGGATGACATCTACGGACGGGTGCGACTGACAAGAAGAACCTAAAAGGCAGCTAATCACATGCGACCACGTAACGAATGATCGGCAGGCCAAACACCATCGTCAGAGCCACTTCGAACAGTCAATTTGCCAACAATCGCTGAAGATGTTCCCTAGTCTGGCAACAAAACGGCCGATGCAAACTCAACAAGCTCGGAGAACAAATTCAAGTAAACTACAACAACGACCCGAGCTACAAATATTCCAAACTATGCTAACCGTGGTTTGTTGTACTAACCCTATGTAACAGTGGCATTCAAGTATAACATTGTTTACCATTTATCAACTGTTTTAAAGCTCACTGAACTTATCTTACTCTCTCCATCTGATGACGGCAAACAGCCAGAAACCGGTAGTGGAATGAAATTTCGGGGTGTGTGAGCAACACATCACTTTGGTCATCCGTAAGCGCCTTGAATGCTTGACCACGAATCAATTTGTGATTTTGTGTTGAAACATCGTGGTTTGTTGTATGAACCCTATGCAACAATAGCATCCAAGTATACACTTGTGTGTTATTTATCTACTGTTTTAAGGCTTACTGAAACCAATCATACGGTCTACACCTGATGAAGGCAAACAGCCAGAAACTGGTAGTGGTGTGTAAGTGCGGAGAATGTGAGCATCAGATTGCTTTGGTCATCCATGAGCGCTTTGAGAGCTTGACCACGAATCACTTTGTGATTCTGCATTTGAACGCCTGGTTTGTTGTACTAACCCTATGTAACAGTGGCATTCAAGTATAACATTGTTTACCATTTAACAACTGTTTCAGGGCTCACTGAATTTAATCTTACTGTCTCCATCTGACGACGGCAAACAGCCAGAAATCAGTAGTTGAATGTAATTTCGGAGAATGTGAGCAACGTATCGCAATTATCACATTATGTGTTTTGAAACAGAGAGACCGATTAATAACTATAAACGTTAAATTTCCTCGTTTGAGGATTGAAGGTTTTAAGCTATAGCTTTTCTTGTTTAGAATTGTGGAATGACTGGTGAAAATGTGATGCTCACGATGAAGATATGTCACGTTCATTAGATTGATGTACATCAAATGAATGCGATCAACTTTTATTTCACATAGAAATTAATTTAAATTTGTTCCCAACTTTCAATAAATTAATCCATCGTCGAGCTTCCAGCAAGACACGAGGTCACAGAAGTATGCATCAAATTCCTAACATCGAATAGAACTGCCGCGGTTACTTATTTATCAATGGAATGTCTGCTTATTTGAAAATCGCACCAAGCATACGTGGTAAACTTAACAAGTTCAGCTATATTTAAATTAAAGCTTGTCGATCATTTTCACACTATATTCAATGTAACCCTCATATACCTAAGATGCCACACTGCTTTGGCCTTGCGGTTTTTAAAAATTTAATCGCAATTTTAATTATCAAACTTAAATCTTGATTCTGATTATCGTGGGGTTGCGAGCGTAGTTAAAATTGGCCATTCATGGACATCATGAGTGCTTGACTAGGAATCACTTGGATGATGGGTCAGAACACCGTTTTTAACACCGACCTCAAGGTCAAACGTTGTTTACTACGATTCTGGTGATTCGACGCTCATTAGATCCAATCATATTCTATCCACTTGATGACGGCAACCATCTCGTAATTATTTGAAGAGTATAATGGGGATGTTTGAGGAAAGCAGTACTTTGGTTATTACCAAGCTTCTTGAGAACTCACCGGAAATTGT
Source organism: Atriophallophorus winterbourni (assembly GCA_013407085.1). Lineage (NCBI taxonomy): Eukaryota > Metazoa > Platyhelminthes > Trematoda > Plagiorchiida > Microphallidae > Atriophallophorus > Atriophallophorus winterbourni. Next base: position 87,311 of record JACCGJ010014704.1, read on the forward strand.
CGCCGGGGTTTTGCGTTTTAACTTTGAGGTGAGTTATAATTTACTACGGGCTTTAAACGTAACTGTGTTAATAAGCATACTAATGATTCGATGCATGATGCTAAAAAATTTATTCTCTGCAACTAATGACGGTAATCGTCCGGAATTCAGTTGTGGAATATCACTGCGGAGGTTGTGAAGAGCAAAATTCATTAGATAACTTTAAATTCGCATTAAATTTTATGGAACATTTGTTGAATGCTATTTTACTACGAACTCACCTCTTCACAAATAGTAGTGTGATCAACGTTTGGTAAACGTATCGTATCAGATTGGAAGGTAAGCACGACTGCTGGAAAACGAAAAAGTGAAACAGAGTGTAATAGATGATAAGAGCAATCGACCAGCAAAACGTTGAAAGTTGAGCAAACGAATAAATGGATTGTTTTATCAATTCAATCGAAACAAATAAAAGCACTGTAAGCTTTGAACACCATGAGCATATTATCCGTACTGCAACAAGCATGTCACATCTAAAATATGAAGCAAAACTATTGTTCACGTGACGTGTGTTTGAGCTCTGACACTTTTTTGATAAAACTTTCATATACTTCACCAGATCGGTGTGATTTGTGGCATTGACTTAGAGGTGGTTGAACAATAATCCTTGGTACAGATAAATTGTGAACGTATTTCAGCGAAGCTGGACAGCTGAACGTGTATTAAATCTCACCGTAAGCTCGGCGAAAAATATAGAAAGCATCTTACTATTTGCTTTTAGCCTGCGTAGCGAGGGTTCAGATATAACTGCGAGGATCTTCGTTAATTTGACCTCGTGGGAAAGCTTCGCAACGCTCAGCAACGAACGCAGACTAAGCAGAGCGATCGAAGCTTAATCCTTTAAGTAGTCCCAGAAGCTGTCGAAGCACTTCGTTTGAATGAAGTAATTGTGGCGGACATGCTGTGCATTCTCAAATAAAAGAAGCAACGGTCGACATAAAACATACAATTGAAACACCCCCAGTATTAGTTAAAGTTTCACAAACAAACGCAGCCGACAATATAGATTACTGTATTACAAAAGTAAAACTTAAAAATGAAACTCAAATGATGACTCGGTTGGAGTCGGCACAACAGGTATCCTGCACTCCACCCTGGCTACAGAAGGACATCAGCCTTGCAGAGAATATATCATCGGACCATCAAGCTCGTACGCGGTTTAAGCACAAACAATACGAAGATCGTATTGCAAGTCTTAATCTATTCGACTTTCGCTACTGCCGTCTTAGAGGTGATTTGATACTTATGTTCAATATACTGCATACCCCCAACCATCCCCTAAATCAACTATTCAGGCGACTACCACCCAGAACCAGCCGGAGTCACGACTATACAGTACATATTCCCGACTCGAGACTAAACTGTCGAAGGTACTTTTATTCTTTACATGTATGCTTTACCTGGAAATACCTACCTTGTAATGTTGCACATTCACCCAACTTGGATATATTCAAATAGAATTTGGACAATTTCATGTTGACCAATCCAAATTTTGAACCTACATATTTTACACCATAAAAGCTTTGAACTTTGAAACCAGTTTCTGTCCAATGGATTTTTACTTGATTCCTAAACTGGTCAGTAAGTAAACAAACCCCTTTTTCTACCCATTTTATTCGTTATTCCCATATTATTCCGTGGTTTTTGTCAAGCTGTATGCTTTTTAGACCATTAAAATTGAATTGAACTAGCCTACATAAGGTTAAAACGACATTTGACGAATTTTTAATGAATTATCCGTTTCCAGACTACTTATATACCGTTGAATCTAACTGCTTAACTCACATTTTGAGTTTTACAATAATATGGTTCTCGTTAAACTTGATGCTTTTCAGACCATTAAAAACATTTAAATACCTTAAATTGAATACTGTTGAGGAACAGAACACATATTCGGTGACTATTGTTAGTAGTCAGATTGTTAATTTAACTTGTTCAAAAGAACGTTTTCAAGCGCTTAAAAAGAAAGGAAATCTGATTAATATATCATATCAAACCATGTAATTGTGTCGGCCTGTTTCAAAAGGATGAGACATGAACTCCAGGTTTTGCTTGTAGAGCATTGTAATACACTTCGCTAACCACATCATGGGGACGAATATTCAATGTTTCAAAATTTTCTTGATTTAAAATGTGTTCGAACGAACGAACCTAGTCCGCCTTAACAATTTCAGAAACAGCTCCAAAGTAGCTCAATGGTTCACCAACAATATAATTGAAATATAATAAGACGTATTTGTTAAGTCACCGCAAATACAAATATATTTGACAAACATTGATGGTAAACGCAACTCACCAAAAACTTTTTCATTTTCATTCGGATGAAAGTACGCTGAAAACGGAAAGTGTCAAAAGTTTCTCTTAAACAGTGGAGATAATTGGAACAAATTCGGATGGAGTTAGTTGTGACTGAAAATTATGCACCTTTCATAAGGAAGGGAATCAAGTAATCAAGCCCAAAAGGAAAAATTTGGCATCAATTTCGAAAAAAATGTTTTTGTTTATATGCCGTTTATTCTAACTAATAAATCAGCACAAACCCAATGTTCCTGGGTTAACCCGATTATTCATTTCAATATTCAATTCCTTATATATACATATATTATACTTACCATAGCAGGGAATATCCAACACATGCCACAGTGTCAATGGTTGTTCGAATAGACGCATCATGTAATCCTGTAGCAACAAATCCTCAAGTAAGTTCTTGCGATACCTGGGAAGCATCGCTTTTGGAATTCTGACGAGCATAGCGGAATGTGTTTTCCTTTTTGCTGATAATCGTCTTGAATTCAGACCGAAGCAAGCGTCGTCATTTAGGTTTCTGAAGATTGGTGATGCATGAAGCTTGGACAGCATCTGGAGATTTTAAGCATACAAAAATATGGCATGAAAGTTAAACAAATCGTTACTTTAATGTTTGCGTCCATGTGAGTCAAGGGAGGAGCAAAAGTAATTCCAATTGTGAGATGCCAGGATTTAATCATGTCCGGAAAAACATTTTTAAGTATATTTCTTTTCTCAAGTATGTGTGTAAGAAGTAATCACTGTGGGATTCCAGTAAACTATGCTAACACAGTATTACTCAACGTAAAAGAACTTAACTTTTGCTGGAATACCAGAGCAGCTTGTTTAAGTCTGCTTGTAAAACTAGGCAATTTTCATCAGAGTTGACTTTCGTTCCTATTTTACATCATCGGCGAAAAGAACAAGTTTAGTGCTGAGATTTCTAATAGTCGAGCTTTCAATTGATATAAATCGCAAACTGCCATAGAAAATTCTTGCGTAGTAAATGCGTTTTAAAATTCTGAGAAGTAGATCATGTTAAATTCTTTTTTTAGTCAAATCAACCAACTCGTATTTTTCGTATCGAGATGAATGTAAAAAAATTGTTTAAAATGAACAAATGCCAGCCAACAATTTGCAAGCCTAAACTCCGTGACTGTGTTGTTAATTGTTTATGTTGTCTTGAAATTTACGTGTAGCTAGGAAGCGGGTAATATTTAATTTAGACCTGGCTTCGGAAACCATACATGTGAACAGACAATGTATGCAACTTCTTTTTTCGTTAAAATGATCATTTATCCTCAAGGGTAGATACTAGTTGAAATCATTTGTCCGCGCGAACTAGCAATACATTTGTACAACGAATAATCTATATAATATCAATAATAATAATAATAAATTGACGAGGATTTAGTGTACCACAAAATAGTGGTCATTTTAATCGTATTGAGTGTTTGACCTGGAATCACTCTATTAATCTGTATTTGAACATCGTGGTTTGTTTTACAAACTTAATTTATCGGTAGCTTTGAACTGCAACTTTGTCAGAATTTATATTTCATGCTAAAATCATGAGGACATTTCATTGTTCAAAATTGTGAGTATATGTCCAGCTGTCAGTGATTGCATTCGATGTGCGCCGTAACATTTCAAAATCACGAATTTGATGTCATTTAAAGATAGTTTAGTATAATGAGCAATAGACTTAGGACCTAAAATGTTATCTCAAAGTGCCAAATACTTAATTATTTAGTAAAACTTGATATTCCAGATTGATAAATTTATAACTTACATACGAACAATCATTTTTTCGACCTTCGATTGGTATTTGTATTTGAAATTGAAATACTGAAAATTTTTGGACAACAAACACAAAATATGAAAGTAATTGAAACGAATAATTTGAGTTCTTTTCAATTTCGTTATTTGAATTGATTCACTTGATATGTACTTAACAGGACAACATTACTTTCTCATTAAAAAACGTTTTTGTGGGGTGTTTATGTGTTGGAAATGCAAGCAAATATTGAATAATATTTTGTATTAATCAGCTGTTATGCTGTTTACGTTTATGCGGTAGAACCAGTAAGATCAGGTTCGATGTGACATTCTCGAAATACTTGGATTCTGATCGTAAAATCGATCAAACTACGGGACCGTTTTCTATGAGTGAAAAAAACTTCGTAATCAGATTGTTTCAAGATGTTGCATGAAACCGTGTGCTTCTGGTATTTTTCGAGTTCAACGCTTTCTTCACTAATGCCGATACAACTAGAGTTTTACAATTGCTAGATGGGCACTGCAATGAGATATTACTATGACTAGTCGTACAAATTTGACGTTTGAACAAATTATTAATGGTGAATCAATTCTTGGAACAAACTGAAGGAAGAACTGGAAATTGGTTCGATTAGAATGTCAGTACTAAAGAATATATATTAATGATTTCAAACAAAAGCGCTTAGCAATACCTATATTAAGCCCAAATTGTGGTGGTGTTACGTTGATGACACATTCGACATCGTAAAACGTGACGTTGGTAATTATACTCATGAGTTATGGCCTCAAGTCACAACTACTGAAGAAATGAAATTCAGCAAACAGAATCTACTCGTTAATACAGCTGACATACAGGAAGTGCGCCTTAAAGATAAATTACCTCGATGCCGCTCTAATATGTATATTTATCGAATTAGATGAAACGAGTCAGCCGAAATGTAAATCAGACAAATTGCCAGGTAACTTCATACAAGGATCGAAGCGTCCGCATAATAAGATGAGATGGTGTATCGTACTCTAATCAGGGACTCAGCATTAGATTAATATATTTTGTAGAGTGGCCACATTTTTGGCTTCGACAATGTTGATCTATTGCGACGCAGCATTAGGCATTTCTTTGGAACGCTTGCACCCGGTGACAGTTGAAACCACTTCGGCCGGAACTCATGCCGTTGGCAAATAAGATATCTTCACAGTTTAAGAGTTGACGCTTCGACGGACAAACATTATTAAGGTTAACATTCAGGTTAGTGTGCAACGATATTTTACAACCTAAATAGTTCTTGCACATTTGCCAGACTTTATCCATGCTCATTTGAACACCGATATATAGTGACCTTGACCGATATCGGGCTGGGCCGTGCAAATAGAGCATCTGATTTTTAACAGCAAATTAAACCCTTTTAATGTTTTAAATTTTAATAGGTTGTTTGTGATACGATCGATTAATTGTCGTGGTGGGAGTACCAATTAATTGCGTTCCATTTTCTGACTAAGACCCTTGGTTTGACGAAGCTCGATGGTCAGTAATATAACGTTAGCCAAAACGTAGTCTAATTGTTTGAATGGAAAATGATCTTATTGCGAAAGATCTACTCTAGGGTGAGCTGCAATTAGGAAGTCGACTATTGGGCAGACCGCATTTGCGGTACAAAGTCGTTTGCAAAAGAGAAATGAAAGCTCTTGGCATTGACCCGGTGAGTTGGGAAGAACTTGCTCTTCACAATACAACCGAGTGCTGACTATCGTTGCTAGCGCTGCGGGAGAGAATGTTCCTCCCGAATCGGAATGTTTAGTCATTCCAAAAGCTGTAGAACATGAACAATCATGCGATTGTGATGTACATCCATGGTTGACATCGACGGGAGGAGGCAAACAACAACAAAAACTCCAATCGTTTGTTTTACATTTTTTCACAAATATTCATCATTTTTTAAGATTAACTGTTGTCCCAAAAGGTCATCCAACTTATAATTACAGTAAAAACATTTCAAATGTTCCAAAACATTTTTGATCTATCTGCATTACGAAAGATTATAGATAATCATGATGAATAGTTGATTGGTAAACTTAAATATTCACAATTCACTCACTGAAATGCGTTTCATCGACTGTATTGAGAAAAGCAACGCATATAAATGAACTTTGCAACTGCATTGCACCCGGAAGCTCAGTAAGTTGAAACGCATTACCATACGGCAATTAATTCGTGAAAATGACACTTTGAACGTAAGGGAATTTTTTAAAATGCAGTAAATGTTTTAGCTGAACGGAAAAAGGAGGACAATTAAAAAAATCCCAAATTCAACAAAAATATTTTTGAGAATCAAGATGTACTAGAGTATCGCTATGCTATTTATTCTCCCTAATAAATAAATAATAAGTAATTATTGAAAATTTATTTAAGTATATGCAGCGCTTTTTGGAACGACTTGAAATACTGTATGATTCATTTGTACATATATGGTGAACAAGAACCATTTTTTGAACAAAGCAGTTTTACATATACTCTGAATCGGCATGACATCATTTTCAACCAGCATACAAAGCCGGGACAGTTGGATTGATGTTTCAGGTAGCCTATGAGCCAAAGCACTTTCTGGATCAGCCTGGAATTATTCAAAATATCTTATTTTTATGTAAATGGTGTGTATTTCCAGATCGTTTCGAACTGAATTCAATCCATAGTAGGGCATAACCTGAACAAAATTCGTTAAGCCCCTCGTTGATTTTCGAATGAATGCATAAATAATAAGAGTCTATCAGTGTAAGCAAGTTTTTTAGACGTCTTGTGCTTAACCAATCTAAGGATACAGTTCTCATATTAATGAATGTTGAATCCAACTGCTTATTCCGGAGAAAGATTAGTATTTCCTATGAAACTTTAATGAACATATGATTGGCTTACAAGATAGTTTTACCAATGACCATAGAGAATGCAATTTAGAATAAATTACCTTTATCAGGAAGAAGATTCATTTCGATATTCCTCCTGCATGGTGTTAGATGATCGCTATCCATGCGCTCCGCCACAATAATCGGGAACGTCCAGCGTTCTGGGTATGCAAACCAAGTCATGTTTTTCCCGACACTTTGGGAACTGGCTGTGACCACCAAACCCAATATCGATTTGGGCATATCCCAGATGTTATTAATTTGGTATTGAACATTATAGCGCCCGAATATTCCCACGTTTTTTAGTATCTGTTAAATGATATATGTAAAACATTAGAAAAAAGAAACTACCTTTATGTTCGAAAGTAAAATGCTGTGATCAATGGAGAAAATTTAATATCAAACTCACATCAGTTACCATAGGATACACCACTGTTTCGTTCAGTGGTTCAACATGTTTTCTCGGGTATCCATTCTGACACAAATGTGTCACTAACTTGAAAGCTGAAAGCAGTCAGAATAGTTTTTTAAATTTTTTACACGCGTGGTAAACCAGGTATCGATATTTCAACTTACATAACGGCTTCTCGCCTGTGTCATCTATTACAGCATCGTCCTCACCTGAAATGTTTAAAATTTGCCAAATAATATATTCATCCCTTCAAACACAAAATGTCCTGGGTTTGAGAATCATTAGATTATTTAATTTAGCCAGATGCCAATAGACATCTCGTGATTGAAATATTTAAATATAACTACGTAAATAATGCAAGGTTTTTGGATTCTAGGATTTATGGTTACAAATGTTAATACTTTAAAACACCACCGGATTACGGTATGAATGAATATGTTAAAAATGTAATAGTATAAAAGGAATAGAGAATATTAAACGTAAGGCTCACAAATGATTTTCTTTTGCATGTGTTAGTCCAATTTCGCTTTAAACACCGTCAAAGAAGGAGAGTTCACCACATGTTGGGGTAGTGGATATCCTTTGGTTGACTCGATTCTATAGGTCCGAATAATATCGCGTCGTATCCTACTTTGGGAAAAGTCACATAGACCCAGACGTCGCAATCTTTCGGTATACGCAACATTCTGAAGACCAATAACTAACTTTGTTTCTCTGTGATAGATTTTATCAAAGAGAACAATATCATTTTGCAGCCAAGGAGTACAGATTTCTACAGCATACTCCATCGTAAGGCGAAGGTATACATTCATTATACTTGGCAACATTACAAGCGAGAATCTTCAAAATATTCTTCGAAATATACCCGTGCTTTTCGTGTTTCCACTAATCCATGCTTCAAGATTTTTTCCAACCAGCTCCATGTCAAATTTTCATTTCCCAATCGAAATACCCAAGGAACATTCTTGCCAGCCAGGAGCAGATTAACTTTCCGTCAAATTTGACACGTTGTCCATATCCATTTTGCAAAAAATAATTACGCAATTCAAAATGTGCAACCATGGCTACCGAGACTGTACTTTCCATGACCTTATCAATAACCGTTAATAGTGTGACGGGACGATAATTTGCTACGTCAGATCGGCAGCCTCCTTTGAGGATAAGTGTAATCACGCCGGACTTCCAATCTTTCGGAACCACTCCTTTAAGCATCAAATAGTTGAAGTTGCTTGAAAGCGGTTCAAAAACCTGACGATGACAGAACCTGAGCACATCCGGTGTGACGCCATTCGCACCTGGTGATTTTCTTACATTTAGTTTGAGCAATTTAAATACGACAATCTCTGGATTTATCAAAATTTCCCTCAATGTTTAAATTTCTGGGTCGACTGAATATTCCCAACGTTCTACTAAAACCATGGGAATGAACACTTTAAAGTAATAAATCTCGAGAGAATTTGCGATTTTGAAACGTGGTCTCAGCGTGTTTTTAACCATACTGGACGGTAAAAATTTCTGGCTCGACATTTCTGTTCGCTTTCATCGTTTTGTATAGAAACTTAGGATTGCGTTCCATTTTGACAGCAGCATCATTTGGTGCGCTTCCTTATCCTCTTGGATAAGTGAACTCATTTGTTGCGTAACATACGGAAATGTTGCGAAGAAGTAGAAGTATTGTTGGCTTTATGCTGCACCCACGCTGTTCGCTTCATGCAAACTTCATCAGACATCAGTGTTAAAGAACACCAAATTGTATCATCGAGGGTGAATTCGGTCTTGTCTATTGGATGGCACTGGAGGTCACTATGATCGGAGAAATATCCTGGTGTATGGGTAAGCGGGAATCTGAAATAACTGACAACGGTTCATAATCATCGGTAAGCGTAGGTTAAGTGTATTCAGCATGCTCGCGCGATTTTCAGACGTATCCCGCGGGTTCCAATAATGAAAATTCTCTAGGGTTATACAGCATCGCTTTTCCAAAAGCCTAACGATATTTTAGTGGATTCATCCAAAGTCAACCAAAATCATTATTTGCAGCAACTCTCTAGATTTGGATTGGATTCCGTAGACGTAGAGCTAATAATAACTACTGTTGTCAGTAAAGATGATTATAAATTATTTATTTTTTGATATGGTATTGTAGAAGAACAAGAAGAAAGCGTTATTCGTTAAAGCGAATATTCAGCTAATCGATTTGACAAGCCAAATGCCTTTTTATTACCAAACTTTCTTGAATATTGATTGCTGTGACCTTAAAGGCCATGCCTCGCATCCGTAAAGCAGTACAGGACGGATCGCTGCTTGATTAAGACGCGTCTTAGTTTTTAGGCTGATCCCGGGCTCGCGCCAAAGGGTGCCCTTCAACTGTAAAAACGCATTACGAGCACGATCAACCCTTAACTCCACTTCATCTTTCGCCTGACCATTGGACAATATACTTGAGCCGAGTTATTCGAAGACTGGAACGTATTCAATCGGACAACGCTGGACGCAAAGTGGCTGGATGCCTGGTGTGTCGATATAAAAAAATGCCTTGGTTTTAGCTGCGTTTATCTCAAGACCGACATTCGCGGCAGTGGCACTAATGCGGTCTAAAACTCTTTGCAGCATTTCGGTATTGTCGCCCAGAACGACTATATCGTCAGCGTAGTCAACGTCGGAAATCCATAGATCCGTTGAAATTTGCACCCCTTGGTAGTCTGTTATCGCCTGGTTCATTATCCATTATCCGCAGAACCTGCAAAGGGAAATCAATATGCTCTATCCCTATTCCCTAGACAACGAAATGCCCCTGTATGTTTCGAAATAAAGCCTTTTGTCGCTCAACAGCAAGTTGAGCAAAGAATATTATCGATGTCTTACTGTTATTAAACCCGCCTACTCCGGAAAAGAGTTAAGTGTGATGATCCAGTCTGAGTTAGGAAACTCAATGCAATATCGACAAGCTGCCAGCGAACCTGAAATCAACACGGGTCTCCTTAGAAGTGTCCTAAGTTCGTTTGACGATAACATTATCTGCAAATTGATTTCAATCCCCACCCGTCCTCATATCAAATATGAAACACCGGCATGGGATCCTTGGTTGAAAAAAGTTACTTTGCTATTGAAAACTTCACTGTGCAGATCAAAATTTGGAATAACATTACTTGGAAATTTGTACGCGAATCTTACGGTTTTGTAAAGTAATGGGATACTTATACCATAAATCACGAATCTAAAATCTGAAACGGCTCAGTTAGACACGAAGACCATTAAGTGTTTTTTGTGGAACCTTCTTAGTGTCCTATCATTTAATATCCCACAACTATGAAGGATAAAAATTTCCTTTTAGACTACATTCATGATATAATAATCTACATATGCTGCTCATCACACAATCAGGCAAGGTACCAGTTATATATTTATATTTCAACTTTCGCTTGCTTTATCTAAGTTTTTAGAATTAACAAATTAAGGAATTATTAATTTTCGGAAGATTGCATTTAAAAATAAATCAACCTCGAGAGACCAATCTAGAGTCAACCAAGATGGAAGTCAACAATTCGGTGACCTAAGCATAGAATTTGATAAAACAGTTCGGCTGTTGATAAAGTTGCACTTGCATGCCACCTGCTCAATGACATGATCGTTAACAAAATTGATAATCGGATTAATCATATCGGGCCTTTGTTATTGAAAACGTTGGTCATACCAATCTTATACAACAGTTCCATACAAGCACAGCTAGTTTAGCATTCCTCTAATGTTTCAATGCATGCGTATCATGATCGTACTGTCACTACCTGAAGGAAGCAAACGGCAAGAAACGGGTCTTGGTGTCTGTATGTGAAGGAAATGCATGAAAATAAGCATTTTTGTTTGGTAGTTAATTATCCATCCCTAACAAAACGTCAGTAAACATCATAACGATGGTTCCATAAACTTACCAACAAATTTCAATTTATGGTCTCCATTGATTGAAATTACGTTGACTCGCTCGTCTACCAGTTTGCTCTTTGCTTGGAAACGCACAGTTGAAGCTTTGAATGCACACCGCCAATTCGGCGTTTTCAATACCAAGGTCACGATCAGTTGAACGTAAAAACTATCGGATCGTGAAAAGTGCACGTATTTGTCCAAGGAACAATATGTGACAACGCTTTGCACGAGCTGAAATGAAAAAGTTTCAAAAGCGATGCAATAATAATTTGCCGAATTGAATCCAAAATATTGCCTGCAAAATTTATAAACCTGATGTAATATCTGAAAAAATTATGGTATATTATTCAGGCACTAATTCGACCAATTTTTGGGGTTTGATTCGTACATTGTAATCCAATCTCAAGTGGGTTTTAAATCCATCAAAAACATAAGATCGTTCTTTATTTGATATTTAGAAATATTGCCACATCATACCGTACTGATCATCAAAATGTTTACTTGAAAGATAACTGCTAAAATGTTTTTTAAAACTAATGATTGAACGTGAATTATTAAACAGATGCAATGGTAATTTCATATTTATTTTATAAACATAATCAAAGGGGATGCGAGCACCAAATATATATTCAAATCGAATTTCTCATTTTGACCTACTCAATGCTGGGTTGTATTCGAAAATGAATCTCGAGTGAATATTTTTGAATCTCCCCTGGTACGTCATGACAACAGGTTGTGGAATTCATCGCTTTTTTCCAAGATAAAATAACTCATAATTTGAAATGTCAAATTGTTACAATAAATAGTTCAACATTTATCGTGGAACCTTCTTCATGCGAGCCTTAACACAATTTACGATAGGGAATTTAGAAACGGATTCACCGGAAGGAAATTCATGCTATTTTCTTTTCTTATAATTACACAATATAATTCTTTTCGCTACTGTTTTAAAGCATTAAAATCCCGCTCATATTAAATCTAAATATGGAGTGCAAACAACACGAAACAAATCGCGGGTTGGGTGTGATTAAAGTGTATACAAATATAGAATGCTTTTCCGTGTCAATGGGTGTAACCCTATCCACATATGTCCACATGTGATTAGATACGTTGGTCGTGCTAGACTTATCAATCACTGGCTTCAAAGATTGAACGTTGATTTCATTATGTTTCCAATCTTACTATTTTAAAATATACATCGGTCAAGAACACTCAGCCGAAACCACATTATGCTTCATAGCAGTAATCAGAAATTTTGGTTGAAGATTTCTTTAGCCATTTATAGAATATTTGAAGTAACAGCAAAAATTCGGGTTTTTTTACAATTTCAATATAATCAGATTGTTGTCTCATAATTATATATACAATACAAATGAAAGACATTTTGAGTGCGCATAATACTCTTCCGCCACGATTACCAACGGTAAAATACCGGAATTTCATATATTTGTGAATTTCAATCACAGTAAAAACATATTCATACTCACAATGCATGCCTGTGCTTCAACTATGTTCATCAAATCTCCATGTGCTGCCGCATTTTTTAAAGCCTCGTTGTTGGATATCTTGAGCACAACGGAACCTGTAATACCCAAAGTGAATTATCTGAAAAAATGTCACCCATAAATGTTGATTAAACCAATCCCAAATGTTCTTGCGAATTATTTCTCATGCCCTATTTTAAAGTATACACCCACCATCACTTGAAAATTCGATCATGTTTGCAGATGCCATATTTTATCTATGTTAGTATTCCAAATTTCCTACTCTATGGAGAGTTAAAATCAAGTTGTTGAATTCGACACAGTACAAAGACGTTTGCCAATGAGATATGGATGGTCTCGACCTTACCGTAGCAAATAGGAAAATACTTGCTTTTGACCACTCATTATGGAGGAACGCGTAAAGCGAACAGGTATTGCTTTTGGCAGTTGACAGTAGATCAGAACGAGAGCGTGTAAATCGCGCCTGTCGTACGACTACTGCCAAACTCTGTGAAAGATGCGGGGTAGAGTTTGTTCATTAATTTGAAACGCTGCGCTGTTCGAAATCGCCATGCACTTGTAATATGCAGCCGTGGTAGACTTTGACTGAAGCAGGTCGAAGCAACAAATTTTTTTCATGAGACATATATATTCGTGGCACTCTGTTTCAATTGTTGAGGTAAATCTCTATTTTCGGACATGACACTTTTTCGCTCCTTTAAAAATTTAAAATATCACCTTGAGGAACTTTGTCGATAAATAGAATTGGAAACATGCAATCCATAGTTTGATCTATTTTATTTTTTATCTATATTTTATCCAGGCCAAGAAAAGGCTATTCTCTTTTAGAGTTAGTTTTGTGCAGCATAATTTACTTTTTCAACAATACTCATTAAGTGGATCGTTCACAACAGGAAATGGTAGTTACACGTTTTAATGAATCATGGGTTCAGGGACATATGGTTAGAAAGCGAACCATTTGCAACACCACAGAATTACTGAATGAATGAAAATGTGAAATATAATGGCTATAGCTTTCACCATACCTATTGCCCTGCATGGATAGTACACTACATATTGAGATAGAGGATTCCAGGATAGACATGGCCTTGAAAATCAATACGTAAACATTGTATGTAGAAAGATAGGACATGTCCGCATATCACATTTTCAACACACTTTAAACGAGATTCCTTCTGGTAGGAACAAATTTGAAGGTAAGAAATGTATCACACCGTATCCTCCTTTTGATGATGTCACAAAGTCACATTTCACTGTTCAGAACAATGCCAAGAACCTTCAATAATTTCGTCACTCTGTGAGAGATTTTATCGAAAATGGTAATATATTTTGCAACCTAGGATCGCGAACCTTTACCGCATACTCACACCGTTGGCCGAAGGTAGAAATTCGTCGTCGAAAGATACCTAACATTCTACTGATCTGCCAGTAAACTGTACTATTCAGAATTCCACTAATCCATACTCCAATGCTTTGTTCCACAGAACACCATGCTCAAGCTTTTACTTCCTAATCGATACTTCCAAGTAACATTCTTTTGCATAGTGAAAAATCTAGCTTTTCTAACTTTCTTTCAAAACCACTTTATTTTTTTCACAACGTGAAGCCGAACTGATCCGCGTCCCTGGCTTCTTATCACCCGCGAACAGAACCATTTTTGAGGTTGTATGAAAGCAAATCGTTCATGTATGGGAGAACAATAATCCGGCCTATCACACATTTTTGGGACTCCTCTGTCAATTTAAATTTAATATTACATTGTTTGATTTAACTTAGAATGACAAACCTAGTTAGCTAGCCTAACTTGAAGATATGTGTGGTAATACTTTGTTTATTGCAGTCTGCCTGCATTTTCGATAATGCCAGTTAATCTCAATATATTAGACATAAATAATGCGAGATGATACAGAATGCGAAAATTGCGACAGAAAAACGAGACTATCGCATATAGCATAAAACAAAAAGTTCAGGTGATGACCTGTAAGCGAAATCTTGTTTGACAGGGTAGAATAAATTCTAATACAGGCAAAGATGTGAATCGCCTGAATGGCTTTTCAAAACTAGTTTGCGTTGGACATTTGGATTTCATGCTTCAACGGAGGCTGTCCAACTGCGACAAATCCAACTAAAAAATCAACATATAACTGCATTCTGCCTCATCTCAATTTGAAAAATTATACGGTTGGCAACCTCGTGGAAATCTCCGGAGTAGGATTCTCGCTAGGTTGTTGATAGCTGTATTCAACTTCACCCTTGTAACACCAACAACTACTTTGTGGACCAGATGCATTAGCCCGTCTTCTTATAAAGTTTTCTTATTTTCATGGAGAGAAAGCACTTGCTGCTCTAGCGTATATTTCACTAACCAGATATGAAAGCTTTTACCGAATAAGTTTGCTGAATAACTACTCAATTGTGCTAACCGAAGAAATGAAAATGTAATATTGTCTATCTCCACAAAACGTAAGAAAAAGTTCATATATTAGTCTGAGAGAGGCTGACTGATACAAGCCGAGGAAACAGACTAAATTATACGATCTGGAGGAACCAACATTGTCTGAAGAATATAATAAGCAAAACTTGTCATAAGCGAAGAAATGTGTAAATTAATTCGAAAAACCACAGATCACTTTCAAATTGATCTGCGGATAATTGAAGCTAGAAGAATATAATTGTTTTCAACTAAATCAAACATACTCCGTTACAAACCATAGTACCGAGGCAATAAACATTGGATGAATCCTTATACACTCACTTTTGTCATCTATAATATTGTAAGAATGGAAATGTAGCGCATATCTAACGATAAAGTAATGTAATGTAAACTTTCGATTATAAATATATTGAAATATAGAAAATAATTACAGACTCACCTTTATCAATTTGATCTAATTTAAAAGATTAGGGGAATAAGATACTATTTGTGCATGGACATATTAGCGAAACATATATTATTATCATTTAACAATAATTCAAGTTGCATGATTTATGATTGAAATGACCAAAGGAAGAAATATAGAATTGCAAATATATTCAAAAATGCTCTTTTGCATGCATCTACATCACACACACCCCATGTCTGGTTTCGTGCTCTTTGCATTCATTAGGTAGGGGCAGCAAGATCAGGATCCACATGCGCTTGAAACCGAGGTAGAAAGAAGAACAAGTTGCGCTTGTATTCAAGATAATTCAAGATTTTAATGGACTAAAATACAACAATCTTAACAACAACCATGAGGAGTTGAAAATAGAAATTTCAGTCTATAAATAAGACAGTGAATTCGATTAAGCAGAACATAAGTGTTCGGGAAACGAATAGTTCAATAAAAAATAGTCTAATTTCGTTTTAAATTCATACAACTCGTGGAGTGAGCAACGGTAGAAGTTAAACTGTTCCAAGTAAAACAGGCATGGTGAGAATAAAAATACCTTCTACAGTTCAGGCTGGAATAGGATACCACTACCTTTTATTTATGGTCCGATAATTTCTCGTATCGCTTCGCGTGACAATCTTCAGGGCTACTGATGCAACACCATATCTTTATGTCGTGTGTAAATAACGAAATGTTATATCGAACAATTTCCGGTACTTCATTGACATAAAAAACAAAGAGGATCTGAGCAACGACTGAACCTTTGGAAACTCCGCTAGTTGCTGCGATTGGTGTTAATAATGCACAGTTTACACGTACTTGGGTAATGCGGTTTTTAGGTAGTCATTTAGAATATTCAACAACTTTTCAGTGATTTCAATCCTTACAAACTTCGGCAGTAGTCGGGTATGTTCAACACGATCAAATGATTTCGAAATATCTATGCAGCAGGCTTGTATTGCTTGCCCTTTATCTACAGATTGTGCCCAATCATCCAGCGTTATCAGTAAATTAAATAAACAGGAATATTTCCGTCTAAACCCATGCTGCTTCATCGAGATCAACTAATTATTTTCGAAATGTTTCATTAGATCGTCAACAATGAAATTACAGATTACAGAGTAACGAGTCGGTAATTAGAAACATCGAAGCGATTTCCACCTTTGTAAATAGGAGAAATTATTACGCGTTTCCAATCTGTAGGAATCACTTCATTTGCCAGTGTTTGTTTGAATATCTATGTGAGTACTTTGTACAGCAAGTTCGCACATTTCTTCAATATTTTTGGGGTTATTTTATCAGTCACCGGAGACTTTCCGGTTTTAAGATTAAATAAGGCCTGAAGGACGCGAATTTATTTCACTCACGTCAACCGTGATTAAAATGGTTTCATTTGGGATGTAAACCGCATGTTCTCACGGGCTGAATCCAGATGAATTAAACGTACGACATAACTGCAGCAAATACACATTTTCAGTTCACACTCTGCCACGGTGTCGAAATATACCTACTCACGTGGTACCGTTAATGCTTTCAAAATATCACTGGATACCCCTATTGTTAAGTATGTTTTTCTGTTCGATTATAATGCTCAACAAAAATGTTTTACGTTTTTAACATCCGGCACGAAGTTTGGTAGATCTTGTAAAGCAAAGATTTTTATTCGCGTATCATTTATGAATCTTTAAATCAATTAAACCGTTGTTTCAAAGTTAATAGCTCTCCTATCGTATCTACAACAGTCTTGATGACAGAAATATGGCCCTCTATCAGATTTCGAAATATCTATGCAGCAGGCTTGTATTGCTTGCCCTTTATCTACAGATTGTGCCCAATCATCCAGCGTTATCAGTAAATTAAATAAACAGGAATATTTCCGTCTAAACCCATGCTGCTTCATCGAGATCAACTAATTATTTTCGAAATGTTTCATTAGATCGTCAACAATGAAATTACAGATTACAGAGTAACGAGTCGGTAATTAGAAACATCGAAGCGATTTCCACCTTTGTAAATAGGAGAAATTATTACGCGTTTCCAATCTGTAGGAATCACTTCATTTGCCAGTGTTTGTTTGAATATCTATGTGAGTACTTTGTACAGCAAGTTCGCACATTTCTTCAATATTTTTGGGGTTATTTTATCAGTCACCGGAGACTTTCCGGTTTTAAGATTAAATAAGGCCTGAAGGACGCGAATTTATTTCACTCACGTCAACCGTGATTAAAATGGTTTCATTTGGGATGTAAACCGCATGTTCTCACGGGCTGAATCCAGATGAATTAAACGTACGACATAACTGCAGCAAATACACATTTTCAGTTCACACTCTGCCACGGTGTCGAAATATACCTACTCACGTGGTACCGTTAATGCTTTCAAAATATCACTGGATACCCCTATTGTTAAGTATGTTTTTCTGTTCGATTATAATGCTCAACAAAAATGTTTTACGTTTTTAACATCCGGCACGAAGTTTGGTAGATCTTGTAAAGCAAAGATTTTTATTCGCGTATCATTTATGAATCTTTAAATCAATTAAACCGTTGTTTCAAAGTTAATAGCTCTCCTATCGTATCTACAACAGTCTTGATGACAGAAATATGGCCCTCTATCAGATTACATTCCTTTTTAAAACTCTCCATAGATTAAAACCATTTTTCATTGTGTACAATTGACACTGCCCGCGTAGGAATCGCTGATTATTATGATGAGCGTTCTCGGTAGAAAAGAATTAGAACGCACTTCGTCATTTGCTACTTTGTCCGTGCACGATATTTTTAAGATGTGACGGTTGAATTATCCGTGGATAGTTAAGCGTTCGCTACCGTTCTGTAAATCGTTTAGTACAGAAGCCCTGTATTCAATTATTTTTATCCTTAATCTCAGCTTGCCGTTACCCTAGACAATCCGCTTATCTGTCTTAGCGTTTAACGAGGGGTTAAAGCAATAGCTTAATGCAGATAAATAAAATTATGTACACGTTCCATTTGACTGTCTTCATGATGATGATTGGGGGCGTTATTGTTTGTTGAGCATCGTTTTTTTATTTTGTTCATACGAATTGTAAACCCAAAGTATCTGCATGCCGACGAACATCAGTTTATAAGCGATTGAAACTGCTCTTACGAGTGAGCAACGATGGCTGTATATTCAACAAAGAGCATGGATTGACAACCCTTACTTTGTTTTGTGCTCTCAAACGTTATACATTGAAAACCGTTCAATAAGTATTGCATAGAAAATGATAAACGGTGGCTGAGCACGAGCACATGCTTGTTTGATGCCTCTGCGAATTTCGAAAATTTCTAAAACTGCAACCGGTTAAATGGACTGAGCCCTACATGGCACAGTGAATAAGAATAACGAGTGTAAACAGTTTTGAAAAGCGGCCTATAATATAGATCATTTTAAAAGATCCGTTTTTTACTTACACAGTCTAAAGCTCTCTTTTAATTAATTTGAACTGCATATACGCATTTCCCGACACTTTTCTTGAAGTTTTCTCAAGGAAAAAAATCATGTCTACGGTTAATCTTTCGCTGCGGACGCCAAAATGAGGTTCGAAGCAAACTTTATCCTCTAATTCAAGTAGCTGAGTCTGCAAAACATTAGGAAAGCATTTATATTGAGTGTTTAGAGGAGTGATCATTCGGTAATTGTTGCATTCGAATCTATTTTTTTGTTCTCAGATAGCCTGCACTGAAGAATCAATTGATCCATTGAATTGATAGGAGCTGTTTAAAGTTTCACTGAATCGCTTGATCCCATCATGCTTATCTTGAAAATCACGAGTATTCGCAGCTTTTTGTACAGGGATGATAATTTTACTTCATAAGTTCTTTGCACACCATCTAGCATTCTGCTGGACCGTATCCTATGCACTTCAAATAAATCGTAATTTTGCATCTGTTAGTGTTCGTTCGAACACCATGAAAATTGACCGTTTCTCGTCCTGGAGAAGAATCATCGCAGAAGCTTTGCACTCCAACTTTCGGTGGTTTGAGCTGTCTTTAAACCAGAAGTGCAAAGAGTTAATTAACGCATAACGATTCTTGGTTTAAGAGGTTGAATCTGGTGGAGTTGTTTTGCCGATTCGAGCTGTGAAAGATTGCTTGAATCTCAAAGCTGTATGAGGTTGTCTCATACAAGTGACATTTATGTTGATGCATAAAGATCTCACAGCGTGAAACCCAAAGATATCGTAGTATCACAGAATAACACATCTCCTCAAAAGAATGTGAGAATGGACGATCACAACTTATGTTTGAAATATTTAAAACAATTCAGAAGTATTTTTTATAATATAGATAATTATATGATAGAATGAAAATATATTAATAATATTAATAATGAGTAATAAATTTCTTATTAATATCATTCTACACTTCACGTTACAAATTAAAACTGCTGTTTGCGTTGGAGCGTGAGTAGATTGGCGTGTAATATATTATCACTTGCAGAACATATCTCCACGCAAAGAACGTGACAAACGATTTAACTCGGAATCAGAGCTGAATAATCGAAATATGTATATCGGTAAATTAAGAAATGAATGGGTTCTTCTCATGGCATTGACTCTGAACGCGTTTCATGTGGTTACGTCACAAACGTGCGTACACCGTTCCCGATATAAGGCACATTTTCTAATCCTGGTCAAGCTATAATTCATTTTCACAACTGGTCTTAAAAAATCCCCCTCTAAATTTTTGAAAAAGAAACACGAAAAAGCGGCATCCTGTGTCATCAACGGCAGAATGGTGGCTGTCCATTCATACATTCAGTTACACCATATTTTTCAAATAATCAAAATGAAGATATCCTGAATTTTTTTAATGAATTTAACGTACGAATAATAATTTACCTTGAAAAGTTATAGGCCCATCTGAATTAATACAATAAATAGAAAAAAATTAAGAATAATTACTACTTTTATTCAAGCAGAGAGAACAAGTGATATAATAAAAATAGTCAGAAATGCGGGACTGCTAAACCTTCAAACGCCAAAAGTCTGATCAACAACTTGCAAAATGACAGTAGCCCAACTTTTCGACGAATCATTTCAGGAAATCAGCTCTATCTCTGAATTAGTAACGCAACGGTGTAAAATGTATTCAGAATCAGCAACGACAGGTATTGGATGAAAATACGGAATATGGCTTGACGAAACCATCGCCGGTTAACCACCAAAACCATGTGGAGACCTTTCGAACACTTAGAAACCAAGTTAATAACCTTATTGCTTAAGAAAAAATACAGTATCAAACTGACACTTTCAAAAATGAAGCGAAATCCAAAGCTCATCTACCAAATTGTGAAGAAGTAGTGTTCAGTGAAACCAGGTGCCGCGGACTTACGGACGCACACTGGAATTAGCACCAATGCCGGTGACACCGCGGATGTTCTCCTGAACTATTATGATACAGTATTCCCTTCAAAGGAATGCGTTGGCATGCAACTGGATTTAAATGATAATGCATCTTGTCCCATTCGATCCAATAACTAGGAATCAATCATGGAATAAAGGATTATGGTTAAATGGTGAGCACTACACAACATCTCAGGATTACGGTATGAATGAAAATGTGAAAAATAATAGTAAACAACGAGCAGAGTATATCAAATATATGGGTCATAAACGATGTTTTTTTGCATATATAAACCCAATTTAGCTTTAAATATAGCCAGGCGAGGAGTTTCAACTACATTTTGAGGTAGGGAATTTCAAATGAATATACAACGTAAGTCAAGAAATGACGCGGACAATCAATAAGGAAAATTGGGACGTAAAGGGATAAGGTATATTCACGTGTCATTTTCTCGCCACACACTTAGAACAAGTTCCTGAGTAAATGTCCTTTGGTAGACACAATTCTATAGATCAGATTAATATCGCGTCGTAACCACCTTTGCGTTAAGTCACATAGACCTGGAGTTCGCAATCTTTCGGTGTAAGGAACATTTTGTTGTGGTGTCAATGGCAGACTATTAGCCTGGTTAGAAAAATACGTGACAGATCGACATGTGCACGTCTCTCTGTATGGTGATTTGTCTCTGTTGATTTCCGTGAAACTTTATTCGTCCTCGGACCAATTCTCTTCACACTTCATACCAATAATCATCTGGATTTAATCAAGTGTAATATCGTACTGATCGTGGACGATATAAGAGTGTGATCGAGGATCAATAAGACGGGACATTAGAAACAGCTTCAGATAGACCTGGACAACCTTCATGCCTGTTCCCAGAAAGTCGCTTATTCTTCCATTTGTAAGTGTCACGTTGTGAACCTTGAAAAATATGTGGATTATCAATATTCCCTTGGTGCACAGTCCCTCGTGGACGATGCAAAAAGGACTTGTGTGTTGTTGCACAGCAGTAAGAACGTGATAAACCAAATTCTATTTGTCCAAACAATATCAAAGATAGATAGTATAGGACAAATGTATATGCAATATTCGAACGATTACAATAGTTCAAAGTTTATAGTCACAGAGGTACATTTACACTTATCTGGCATGTCCATGCATTGGTCTCAACAGGTGTGTTGATATACAATGCTCTAGGGTGGTCAAGACACTGCAACTCCGTCTACATCATAGAAATTGTGACTTCTAAAGAGCATGTTCGGTGGGTTCTCAAAACAAACAATTTCCGGTATAAGGAATACTTACATGAACAGTTCAAGCCACGTCGTTATGGTTTAAAAAGACGTTGTCACTTTGCAAATTATATATCATTGTACTACTAATCTTGTCGCCGGAATCAGCTAGAAACCAAACTTCGAGCTAAGTACAACGCTTAACTTATTCGATTACCTAGATCGTTGACTCTGAATTGCATTTGATTTTGGCTTACAATAGATTGAATACTATAATTCACCATTTGCAATGCTGACTGTCCCTCATTAACGAATCCACTGTAGACGACATTTTTTCCGTAAAAGTTTCTTTTACGTGGAACGATATACACGATTATGTTGTGAACTCCCTACTTTACATCAAGTTGAAGTGAGATTTTAATTCCCTTTTGACCCTCCACGCTTACATCGAAGAAAACTATACATCCTGAACCCAATCATCTACAGCCATCACCCGCACAGTGCAAACGAAAAGAATTTCTGCCTTTTATATTTTTCACTGATTCTTGCACTATTCAGTAAGCAACCAAATCCCGAATTCGCTCATTATATGAGTATCAGTTCACATACTATTTGGTGGTTTTGTGTAAGGCTATCCGCTTTTTAGACCATTAAAATTGAACTGAATTGAATTAAATATTCGGGATTGACTTTCAATGTATTCGATATGATTAATGTCACGTATGGTCATAATAATGGCAGAGGATAGCATTCAAAATTAGTGAGTTCTACTGTTAGATAAATTTGGCACGATTAACCTGTTAAATCCATGTGTGCCAACGCAAGTAGAACGGGTTAAACTCATGGTCAATAACAAAGATGTTCATTTGCATGCAATTTTATCACACTCCAAGAACGTTTCCATGCTGTTTGCACTGATCAGAGAGATACAGTACGATCAGGCTCCGTATGCCTTTAAACAATAGTGAACTAGTTGCGCTTGTATGCATGCGGATCTTGATCATACTCTCCCTAACTGATGCGTGAAAACTGAAAGAAACCAGTCATACGGTTGTGTGTGTGATAGAAATGCATGCAAATACTGTTTTTATTGATTTCTCTTTATGTAAAATCTATATGTATTAGCTTGTTCCGAAGCATCACGCTAAGGTCACCCTTTCTTTCTGCGTTCAAACCATTTAAACTGAAAACGTTCACGCTACTTAATGACAGCTCGAACGATTAATTGAATCATAAAAGGCCAAATCGGAAGAAGCAGTTTGCAAATTCATTTTACAAATCAAAAATGCTTACCAACAGAAATCATGGCATTGTCTGAAATTAATATTTATTTATTATTATTAGGATTTTTGCTGGTGTAGTTCGCTCAGCTCAGTCTGCAAGAAACCAATAATATATATATATATATATATATATATATATATATATATATATATATCACTTTGGGATAATATTATCACTGCCAACTTAGAAACAGGACCAATGCTCGTATTGTCCAAATCTGTTTGATGCAAACAGCACGAACAATGACGTGGGTTTTGTATGATGGAATAGCATGCAAACCTGCATTTAGGTTCAAGCCAATTGGTTTTACACAATACTTATGTGAGTGCAAATGTGATTGATGTGTTTGAACGGGTTTGTCGTACCAGCCTTGTGTGACAGTGCTTTCATAAAGTGAACTTTTACTGCCCCAGGCTTATTACAATTTAATTATCAGTTAGTCATTTGTACAAGGATGACACTAAAGATACAACATTCCGATATTAAAGTTTCATGTTCTGCTGTGCAGTCTCGATTGATGGCGCATTTCGCCAGATCACATAAAATTTCGGTTTAGTTACAGTTGAAATAAAATCTAACTTGGTGTTCTCGGGTGATTCACATTTCATGTATGACCAACGATGTTTTTTTAAGTGAACATTTTTCAGTTAAATTAGCCAAACTAACACTATATATTGAGAAAGTCTTCGAAAAATTACTCAGCGCTTGACCACCATGTTCGGAAGCCATGAGTAATGTTAATAACTACTCAGGTCAATCATCACTACAATTAGTAAAACTGCTACAAATCATCGTGTGAACAAATTGCGACTTTGATGTTCGGAGCGTTTGCCAAAGTGTAATTTAAAACCTTCGTTTAATACAAAAGATATTCATTATTTCTACAGAAAGCAGCTTTTGTAATTCTAGAATGGTCTTCTTTAATACATGGTTGTGATATATAAATAGATATTATAATATTCAAAGCATGCCGTACATCGGCGTGCAATTATCGCCTATCGGCGGAGTAGTGCTTATCGTTGTGAGCACTGTGAGGAAGATTTTACCCCTTGAATGGGACTGTCTAGTCATCTGAAAGGTTGTGTAGAACCTCCATGGCGGACATCTACCGAAAGGAAAACCATAGCCTGAACATAGGATTTCTTATGTTGCTAACGCAAACGCTTCAAACACATAAATAGTCTTTGAGTGACAGTTCCAGGAATTTCCGTGGTATGACAATAGTGGCACTCCGGACTTGAGTTCGACTTTCCATCTGACGATTCATCGTGGAATCCCACCCAGTTGTACATTTTACGGTTTGTGAATAAGTCAGATCCCATAAATTATAGGTATTAAAAATGTTGATTAAATAACTGACAGCATATCTCTCCGTCTAGTGGCTGAATGCATGTCATGAATAGGGATTCATGTTAAAGAAACCGTATCTTGATGGTACCACAGTAAAAATGTGTCTTTCTGCTTTCCTGGCTTCGATGTTCTTTTATAAAATTGAAATACACAAGTGAATCTTGAAATTTGAAGTCACTTTTGGATGAAACTGACATGACAAACGTTTTCAATCACATTTTTCCAAACAACTGTGTGTGGGTTAAACCCATTGGCATGAACAAAAATTCCTTGTTTGCATGCACGACGGAATTGGTGTTCTTTGTACTTAACTGACATATATACTTCTACTAGGATCTGCATAGTTCTAAACAATGGAGAAATTGTTAACAAAGATTGAAATTTCAGGAGCCGTTGAATATAGCTCACGCAACCTATCAGTCTAAGCAAATGCGATCGAAAAGAAAATCGTGATCTGCATGCATTGCCATCACACACACACCACGAGTAGGCAATTATTTATTAAGTGAAAATATTATTATTGTTGACACCTCTTATACAATCTGGAAAAGAGCCGATACTCCTGTCACGTGGTTCACGTGACGCCGTTCACGCCGCCCGCATGCAACTTTTGCCGATCAATCAAGTACTGCTTACTGCTGTGAGCAGCTATGCGGCAGAGATTATTCCCCCGAAGCGAAGTGTTTGGTCCTATGAAAACGACATGCGCTCGTGATATACATCCATGGCAGGCATCGAGCGAGGGACGTCGA
This sequence comes from Atriophallophorus winterbourni, assembly GCA_013407085.1. NCBI lineage: Eukaryota > Metazoa > Platyhelminthes > Trematoda > Plagiorchiida > Microphallidae > Atriophallophorus > Atriophallophorus winterbourni. The sequence goes on from JACCGJ010014704.1 coordinate 113,008, forward strand.
AAACAACATTATGGGTAAACCTGAATCGATAATTGCGAGAAATTGGTAACCTCAACAAGCAATTCTAATGCACATTGCTTAGTTTTAAACATAACCCATACAAAGTACTAATGCGGTTTCCGTTTACCTAACAAAAGTTTATACTATAAACGTCAACTTTCGAAGCGGGTAACTATCTAACACTGAATTTATTTGGTTTCAAAACGAAATATTCATAGAAGTTCGATGATGTAATGTGACCTGTCATCAAACGAAACAAGAATACAGTAAGGATACGTGTCCTTATACATTGTAGACTATCAGCCAATGGGTGTCGAATAACGTCTTCCTAAATCAGGCAATATTCTCAGTTAAGTCACATGCGATCGTACGATAATATACAATGACTAGCCTGGTCTGCGCTCCCGTTTATACAATTGAAATATTAGTTCAATGAGACAAAAACTACTCATTATAAATCAAATCCCGATTAGTGAAGAATACAACGTTTATAGGTAACATGAATTTTTGTGATTTGCACCGAATAGATTTTAATAAACCATCGGAAATTAAGAATCTTTTTACGTACCGACATCAAAAACCAAACAAACGCAGACTAGAAAGAAAAGCCTCATCAAGAATTCACCGTATAAACGAAATTTGTGTATAACAGTTTTTCGATTGCTCGAGTCACAAACAAGCGTGAATAAATGTGCGATTTCTGACCAATGAAATTTGAAAACTTTAAATTTTTTTAGTATTTCACGGAGATTGGATAGCTAACTAAAAATATTATAACCAAGATTCACGATTTATGATTGGAAAAGCTATTAGCTTTACATTAACCATAGAGTTGAACTATACGTACAAATGTATATGTGTGTAAATAAAATCAAATTCAATGGGACGAAGATAATTTATTAAAAGTTAGGGCAAAATTTGGATTAGCTCTCATATAATTGTCAAGATTCCATTTGAATATAGATAAACTGTTTGGGCTTAGCAAATCGGCAGGTACGGGATTCCAAACAACATACACACGCACTGAATAAATATTCTTACGGTAGTTCTGTTTGGAGTGTGGTATTTCTAACTTATAACAATGACCACAGATGTTGCTGGAATTTCGAAGGTGGAATAATATGTCCAGGCGGTGGGAAACAGTATTAAGTATTTTGTATGCGAGGTAGAGATCACCTCGCATTCTCCTTTGTGCAAGTGCCCTCAGCTACAATCGTCTAAGTCGCTCGGCGAGTGGCGTATTTTCGAGTCCATTAACAAAATTGTATTGTATAATTTAGGCGGCAGATGGTGTCATGGCTAATCGAGGTTAAATCGCTTTCTCCATTCTAACGTCTATTACGTTATTACACAATCGACCCAACATTAGCCATGTCATCCCCATGTTTCGCACCCATTTGTCGATTGTGTATCGGTTAAAAATCGATATACCATGTTATCCCTCCACGACGCCTGAAAACCAGTTTGTTTCGGTCAGATGGAGCTCGTTAGCCCGGGAGGGCATTTCATCTAGAGGAAGGAAAACCCTTCCTCCGCTGCCTTGCGGGATATTCGATCGCGGGAAAGGCTTCGGGAGAAAAGCCTGAGAAAAAATCTGGAACAGAATCTGGTAGACGGTTATTTTGTGCACACCACCTCTTTTTGGCCCCTCCCTGCTGCCTTGCGGGTCGCAAATGCTAGAGAAGCTGACACAAACAAACGCCGAGTGATGCTGTGGACGCCGCTTTGTACCCGAATTCCCCTATAAGCTGAACTCATCCCTCCCGGGGGAGATATTCGCACAAAAGTAAAAGTATGTACGGACTTTATTCCGGCGCATGGGGCCGTTTAATTCGACCTATATTGATTGTTTTACTTCACTCGTATGCCATGCCTCGCCACACCAAAATCCCCTATTAGGAAGAACTGTTACCAGCATATAGCATTTCATTTAACCGTTGAACTTGTGTTGCTTATTAATTTTCATTTAAAGCTTTTGAACAACAACAACAATTGAAACAACACAGCTTTATTTTGTAACTTCAAATTTCTGATTTCTTTTGTGTGGGTGGATTAGACGGCTTCATTGATGTCTCAAAGAAATGAAAGAGATAAAATAATCCTTGAAAACAAAATTTGAAAAACAATCTGTCAGAGCAGCAAGGTATTTGAAAAAATATTTGACACCGATTGGGAGGCCATAATCATGAAAAGAAAGTTTTCAATGAATCGGTTAGAGCAGGTTGTCTTGACCTTGCCTGTCTATCCTAGAGAACTCAGGATTTGTCAAGAAAATTCCAATTAAACCTGAACCTTGTTCGTTCCGACACCCTTGGTCTGAAGAAACTTCTGTATTCAGAAGCGAAATGTCACCAAAAACCGGTTATATTTGGTGCCCCTCATCCGTTTCAGCCCATCGCAGCTATTACAAAGTTTAATCGACGGTCCATAATGGAAGCACTGGACTCGAGTTTCTCTCTTATTTGAGCTCATCAGCAGTGCATATCCTCCGCTTCGCGGTGGGGTTCGAACCCCCGACCACTATTGTAGTCTCTTGCCTTAACGACCTGGGCTAACGTCCACCGTTTGACCGATCGCAATTAGGCGTTTATGAACTGTTCTCCAGACTGGCACTGTCCGCCAAGTGCCACATTATAGAGATTTCGGCCTCGTTTATCTTGTTAGACGCATGTGTTCCAGCCTAAGTGATTTCAACTGCATCCGCTTGCAAACATAATATATAAGGCTTAATGCTACGCCAAATGTATTAGCCTAGTTGTTCCTTTGGTTCAAATGGTACGTGGAGAGGGAAGACCTGCTGTATCGGCAACAGCTAGTTCCCTATATTGAACTGCCGTGGCGTACATCTCAACGCCTCAATTGAGAGGACACACCTTTTTGTTTCTATACATAATAGTACGGGAAGCAGAAGATACTGGTTAAAAGCTATGGCTCGACTGGCGTTGAGCTTCACGTCTGAGGCTGCTTCCGACGGTGGGAGAGATTTTCAGGTCTAATTAGACAGCTTCCGCCCGCCTGAAGTCGGGCAGCCCCAGTAAATAAGGTGCCAACTCAAAACGGTCTGCTCTCTTAATTGGGTGCATGGGGATTAGGAATCACTCGAAAAATAGACTATATATTTCCGCACCAGTGGAACGAATTACTAAACAACAAAGATCAGTTCTGAAACTGTGAACCTGGAACGTCAGTTCCATGCTTCTAGGATTTCGGGATGAGGTCTTTCTCAAGAGGCGTAAGAAAATCAATTGTGATTAAAAATGTGGGATATATGCTGTAGGGCGACGTGTGCTACCCTGCAAGAGACACGATTACCAGACACTGGTATGCTAACAGAAAAAAGATTGAACTTTTTTTAGAAAGGAAGGGGTTCTGAAGAGCCTCGGTTGCATGGATTTGTGTTTGACGTAAGAAACGACCTATTAAAGCAGCATAACCGAGCTGCAGCGGAATTGGGACTTTAAATATGAAGTGCATTACTGGTACCATTACGTTGGTCAACGTTTATGCACCGACGCTCTCTGAGATGCCTCAAAACCGTCCTCAAAAACCTGCCACAAAAAACTGTATAGTGGTATGGGTGTTTTCAATGCTAGAGTTGGTGCAGATTAAGAGTTTTGGCGAAACTGTCTCGGAAAGTTCGGAGTAGGTAAAACCAATGAAAATGGGCAACGCCTTTTAGAAATGTGCCCACAGTGCAGTCTTTGTGTCAGCAACACTTTCTTTCAAACAAAACCACAGTATGAGGTCTCTTGGAAACATCCTCGCTCTAAGCACTGACATCAGTATGATCTTATTCTTGTTAAGCGCACTAATATAGAAAGTCTACTCCTCACCCGATCATACCGTAGCGCAGACTGTGCCACTGATCATTCACTGGTCTGTGCAAAACTGAAGTTTCCTCACACGAGATTTCACCGCATCAAATTGTCTGCTAAGACAAGGATAGACGTCACTCGCATGTGCGAATCTAATTTAGCTGCGCAATTTGAAAAAGCCTTCACAGCCGAGTTCAACAAGACAACCCCACTTGAATCTGCTTCATAAACCTGGAAATCGATAAAAAAGCTTCACGTGCCGAGTCGAACTTCCCACTTTCGGTCTGAAGAAAGCTCGAACGAGCGACTGGTTCGAAGCAAATGCGTCTGAGATGTCTGCTGTGTTGGATGTGAAACGGCCAGCATTATTGAGGTCCCATCAGTTTAAAAAACACGACTTCTAATAGCAGCTAGAAATAAGGTCCAACAAACTGCAAGACGATGTACAAATGACTATTGGACTGAAATTAGCCTTAATATCCAAATAGCTGCGAATATTGGACGTTTTCAAGGCTTGTATGATGGGATCAAGTGAGCCATTGGTCCAAACAAACTTAAAACGGCTCCCATTGAGTCTATCTATCGGATTTCATACTTTTCGATCGTGCAAGTCGACTTACAGCAAAGTTACCTTTTTGACGGGTAAAGATCAATTTGTTCACACGCACAAAGTTTTTCCTAGCATCAGCTATCCTACAGATTTTGCTATCAATGCAAAGACCACATTGAGCTACAAGTTTCGATACCTTTTTTCGTGTTCTATCATCTGTGATACACGAATTATCGCGGATTAATTGTTCAATGCCGAAATCTCGCCAACGAATAAAGTCAAATCACTCAACGGACAAAACACCCATCGATTGGAATATGTTTGGGACCGATCGTGTATTTATAATGCAAAGGAATTTGTGTGCAATCGGTTAGAGTACTCTAACCTACTCTAACCGATTGCACACAAATTCCTTTGCATTATGAATACACGATCTGTCCCAAACATATTCCAATCGATTGCAGGACAAAACACCCATTATCGATCAACCGACAAGCCCTATGCAACCCACAAGTATGTGCGAGATCCACTGCCTTGACCACAGAAAATATCGATCCAGCTGTGACCGTGAGAAGTATTCATGCGACGGCAACACTGAATCGTTGTGACCTATGCATCACGTGTTTAGATCCGGTGAGCGTTGATCCTGGTTCAGTTAAATGTGCTTTCTGCGGGTTCCACGAACACGCGACAATGTGATGAGAATTTAATTGATGAGGGTGTAAGGCTTGTAAATTATAATGACTATCCATCTGTGTCAATGCTCACATAACCTAATCATACTCTTTCCACCTAATGACGGCAAACACCCAGAAACCGGTAGTGTAGTGTAATTTCGGGGGATGTGAGCAACACATCACTTTGACAATCCATCTGTTTGTTATTCCTGCCTGTAGAAATTCAAATATAAATGGCCATCGCAAGAGTATACAATCATCTGTTGGAAAAGTGTTTACAATAGAGAGTAGATTGTCGCAACTGGAAGAGGAGCTTGTACAAGTGAAGAATGTTGTAGAGCCAATAATCAAGCGTAAATCATGTAAACTGAACAAACGGATACGCTCAAATTTACCATCACTAAACCATTCTCTAGAAAAGGTTGAATTGTTGCCTCACGGCACCAAGGAGAGTGTTAATATCGTCTTCAAGTTGAAACCGTTCAAATCGAATGCCCTATTAACCAAAGTTGCTTCGAAAGAAATTTCTCTTAGTGTTATCTGCATCAACTTGCCAGAATAGACGTTATTCTCGAATAGACACCAGAATTACTTGGCCGGATGGTGAAAACTGTGCACTCGGATGAATCTAAAAGCGATCCACCCGGTTTCGTTGATTCGCTTGAGTCATCCTCCCAATGCGCTACACCAAGATAAGCCGCGGTTTCTCAAGATTGTAGTGCAAAATGAGTAGGATTTAGAAGATATACTTCTGTCGACATACTTACTACGGGACAGCATGGGAAATACATCTCGTGTATTTGTTGATGTGCCCTGTTAAAATCGCCACCGGAAGGTAACCAAAAGAAAACAACACTTATTCTCTTAAATGTCCCAGAAGATGCCACTAGTTCAAATACAAATTGTAAATTCAACCACGACATACAACAGTGGAGATTTATTAGTAATGCTATCTAAACCAGCAATGCAGCGGTTATCGATACTTTCCTAATCCCGAAGTCACCGAATTACGAAGGTAATGGTCCACGACCCCTTAAACTGACATATTTGACCACCACTATGGTGGACGGCGTGCTTAACAATTGGAACCAGTATCGATACAAAGATCCACGTGAGATCAAAATTATCAGTAAACACCTGAAAACCGATTCTATCGTGGAAGTTGCCGAACCTGTTAACACTGAGCACAGTGATGCCGGGAATCCTTCTCCATAAAACGGATGTCAACCGATTCTATTCGAGTCGGTGATGTAATATACCCATTAACACGACGCCCACCATCTTTGACGCGTACTCAACTTACCTGCTCAAATACTCATCATCCAACACTTTTATCCCGATCAAACATCAAATGTTTGTACACAAACGCACAATGCTTGATAAATAAGTTACCTGAGCTAATTAGGATTCGTCCAAGATATTAATTACTCTTGATAGCCGTAACGGAAACCTGGTTCAATCATAAATTAGCTGAGGAGGAAATTTCCATTCCAAACATGTTTCTTTTTCATCGTGTTCGCATGGACCGTGGAGGAGGAGGTGCTGCTATTTACCATGATCAACACCTCACGTTCAGAGAAATCATGGATAATGATTTGATACTGGAAGATGTACTTTGGTGTTCACTTTAATTAGCAACAAGTGAAAACTGTGTTGCTTGAGTGATTTACCGACCACCGTCAGTAGACGAAGCTAGTTTAACCGAGACAACTCAGCTGGATGTTTCTAGATATCAACACAATAGGTGACTTTAATCTCCCGAATTTACTAAAAAGCGAGATTTCACCGGTGAATTCTCTTGATCATCTATTCTACAAAATTGAAAAATTGCTGTTCATCGATACTTCAAAAAATCAACCAAAAATTAGAACTCCACTCAAAGTATGTTTCTAAACAACTGAAAAAGGGATTCGAATTCGTGACACGGTGTCGAACACGGAAATGGATAAAGGTGAGAAACTGTGCGTGGAGAAGCCACATACTGCAGTCAAAACCTGAATCTTGGAAATCTTAATGTTTGTTGAAAAACAAAGTTACTAAACTTGTCCAGGATGATATAGAAAGGTAGCAAATCAATCTGATGGATAATATTGAACGAACCCTGATGCTCCCCTTCGAGAAACAGAACAGAAAGGCCACGGTAAAGCAGGGCGTTTCCGCTTTACTTACTACGACTGGAACTACATCCACTGATCTCAGAGCCGCTAACGAACTCCCTCAATTTACTCTAGAGTGTTCTACCCTAACGATTGCGTATGTAAGATATGACTGCATTCAGATCACAAATTAACACAATACACGAAATCGCCGTGAAACTCGATAGTGTCCTAGTGAAGCTACTCTGGTTGAATACAAAAAAATCCCTCCTCCTAAAACAATGCGCCCATGCTCTATTCTCACCACTTTTTGATCTTTTCAACCTGTCACTGAGTTGTATTAAGGTTGCTACTGACCGGAAAAATGGATTAATCACTCCGATGTGTCTAACTACAGACCAGTCACGTTGTTGCCAGTGGTCTCTAAAGTTCTCGAACGATTTGTAGCTGACGAACTAATCAAACATTTGGAGCAAAATAAGCTTCTTTCCATCACACAGCACGGATTCAGGACAAGACACTCCTGCCTCACCAATCTCCTCATAACTCTTGATAACTCTTGGATAATGGATGCCCTATCCAAGCTTGTTATTCGGATGTGTCTAAAGCTTTTGATCTTGTTAACCACAGCATACTGCTACAAAAATTGGAGCAGCTAGGGTTGGGCGGCAGACTATTGTCCTGGATACAGGATTACTTGACTGGTAGAGTTATCAGGATTAGAGTTGATGAAACACTATTTAGTAGAAGGTACAAGTGGCGTACCATATGGCTCAGTTTTTGGGCAGATACTCTTCCTGGTGTACGCGAACGATATACCTGAAGACGTACGCAGAAAAATCATTTTATTTGCCGATGACATTAAAGTCTGGACTAACGTATGCACGATAGAAGATTGCCAAATTTTACAAAAAGATCTCGAAGCACTTCGTACGTGGTCCTTGCGAAACTGCCTACCATTCAACATCCAAAAATGTTAAATTTTGAACGTCGGTGAATCATTCGAATTCACATACTCTCTGGGATCTCAGCAACGTTTATGGGTTACGGAAGAGAAAGACCTGGGTGTGTGGATTAGCAGTAACTTGAAGTCTGCTGTATAAAAAAGTCCTGCCAAAGTTTAGCATTACTCAGAAGGATCTTCGGTAGTTTCACGAAGCAGATACTCCCACGGATTATTAACACATATATCAGACGACACTGGAGTACGCTGTTCAAGCACGGTTCCCGTGGTTACAAAAGGACATGACCTTGCTGCAGTGCGTATACCACCGCAGTAAAAAACGGGTGCCCGGACTATATAAAAAACCATACGAGAATAGGATTGCAACTATAAACCTGTTTTTCTTTTCTGTCCGAGTCTGTTTTATATGGAACTCTCTGCCCCCACATATTATTTGCGTATCAAGCCTGAACATGTTTATTGCTGAACTTGACAAATATATAAAGCTAAACTTGTATGCCACTGTTATATAGGGTTATTTAAAAGATTCACGATGTTCAAATACAGAATCACAAAGTGATTCCTGGCCAAGCGCTCGAGGCGCATATAAAAGACGAATGTATTGTGGTGCTCACATCCCCTCACATACACACCACTACCGGTTTCTGGCTGTTTGACGTCATCGGGTGGAGACAGTCCCATTTATTTTGATA